>QTSX02007346.1:0-115958 GCA_014839935.2 Entomophthora muscae | reverse complement strand
GAAGTTAAAAGTCTTTAAAATGCTTAAGCTGGCGCCTTGGCTTAATCTAACAAATAATGACCCATGTATACCTAACACACCTTGACACACTCATGAGGGTCCACGTATTTGTGAAAATCATGGAAACAGAAGAAGAAACTGACCATAGCAAAATCAATTGGAGCACCTGTACGTAAGAGGTTATCCACTTCAAAAACACGGAGACTTGACACAAACAGGCCCCCATTAGAGACTAGCTATTCAGTGAATTCCCCTCCATATTCCAAGAGACACTACCCAGGTTACCCCCTTATTGGGGTATACAACACAAAATTGACCTAAAAGGGAGTGTACCTAAAGCACGGCCCATCTACTGCCTCATACCACAAGAAGACGCCGCCCTAAAAGCTTACCTTGATGAAGCACTCAAAAAAGGCCTCATCAGACCCTCAAAGTCATCTTTTGGTGCTGCTGTCTTCTTTGTGGCAAAGAAAGATGGAGGACTCTGTTAATATCACAGACTACAGGGCCCTCAATGAGGTCACAATTAAGAACAGGTATCCCCTGCCCCTCATTGATGACCTTTTTGATGCCCTGGGGAGTCCCAAATCTTCACAAAAATTGATTTGACAGCAGGGTACCACTAAATTTGTGTGAAACCTGAAGACATTCCAAAGACCACATTTAGAACTAAATATGGATCCTTTGAATGTGTTGTTCTCAACTTTGGCATGACAAACACTCCCAGTACCTTTGTGACCTTCATGAATGAAGTCTTCAAGGAACACATTGGAAAAAGAGCAATTATCTACCTGGACAACATCATCATTTATAGTCCTAACCTGCAACAACACTGGGAAGACGTCCACTCAGTTCTCTGTACCCTTAAAGAAAACCAATTGATTGCCAAGCCATCCAAATGCGAGTTCTTCTCAACATAACTTCCATTCCTTGGCCATATTATCAGCAAGGACAGTATTAAACTGGACCCAGATAAGATACATGCTATAACAGAGATGCCAGCCCCAAGAAACAAGAGCAAGCTCCGCACTTTCCTTGGAATGGTAGCCTATGTACACAGGTTCATCCCTGACTGGGGCGCCCTAATAGCTCCCTTGTCAGCCATCACCGGGAAAACAACCAAATTTGTCTGGACACCCTTAAGAGATCAACATTTCTGCCAACTAAAGGAACACATGGTTACCACCCCCATCCTGCAATACCCAAACTGTGAGGGTATCTATGAGCTAGAAACTGGCACCTCTGACTATGCCATAAGAGGAGTCCTCCGCATCCAAATGGCCAAAAGAACTTGCTTCCCGTGGCATATGAGTCAAGGAAGCTATCAGACGGCAAACAAAGATACCCCATACACAAAAAGGTTTTGGTTGCCATCATACACTGCCTCATGAAATGGAGATGCTATCTGGAAAGAGCCCAGATGTTCAAAGTACTCACCAACCACAAGTCATTGTTATTCTTCAAAACACAACAGAACCTGTCAAGAAGACAAGCCAAATGGACGAGTCTCATACAGAGATACCCCATGCAAATTGAATACAAGCCAGGCAAGGATATGCTAACTGCAGACACCCTGTCAAGGCTATACAATAAACACATCCTCTGCATTAATGGCGACCCTGAATGGCCTATGTTAATCATGGGGAATCCCCAAGAAGGGTTCCCACATGGCACACCAATGGACATCCAAGAGAAAGTCCTCAAGAACAAACATCTTTTCAAAAACGTATATGGTACCCTTCATCAAATACTTCCAAATGGTGACACTGTACCCTACATCCTATCAACACAAAAGATTGAAACAATCCTCTGATATCACAGAGACCTGGGACACACCTATAGAAGAAACTTGCATGAATACCTCAAGACACGCTACTGGTGGCCCAACATGCTAGATGATATCAGAGAGATACTGGAACAATGCAAAGTCTGTGAGAAGTACACCCAAACCAAAGCACCACTCAAGTTGGTAGTACCTGGATCCATTACACAACCCTTCAAGGTATGGTCGTTGGATATTGTGGGACCTATGCCCAGTGAAAGCAAAGGCAAGAAGTACATCATAACAGCTATCAACTATGCAACCAGATGGCCCGTAGTGCAAGCCACAAAAGAGCACAAAGGCAACAATGTGAGACAATTCATTGGCTAAGAGATCATAGCAAAGTTTGGGAAACCTGACCTCCTGATCACAGATGGAGGCACTGAACTTAAAGCTATTGACACCAATATCTACCTTGCCAAGAACAGAATAAAACACGTCACAGCCAGCCCCTATCATCCACAAGCAAATAGACGTGTAGAACAACTAAACAGCTCTCTAGTGGAAGCCCTCAGTAAGTTATCTGCCAACAATCCAAAAGCCTGGGTTGATATGATACCAACCGCCCTTATGGTCTGCATAACATGAGTCAACTGCAATACGGACAAAAGCCCTTATGAACTCATCTATGGTCAGAAACCCTCACTTGTCAGTACAGCCACAGGACCCCAACTACTGCTCCCAAAGAAGATACCAGACAGTAATGACCCAAAATTACTACAAGCCAAAAAGGACCAAGAAATGATGGAACAACAAAGGGTTCAGCGGGAAGCAATCTCATTGCAACAAGAAAGGTTCCAAGTTGGGGACAAGATCTGGGTCATCAATCACAATCAATACAAACTAGACCCAGGACTACGTGGATCAGGCATTGTCATGGAAGTTAAACCCAACAATACCTACATGATCAAAAGAATTGGCGCTCAAACCAAACTAAAGCACATGCACCACAACTGACACCGCTTGTGTAAGGCAAGAACAGCCCAGAAAAATTCAAGGCTCCCTTTACCCAACACCAAACTGGATCAATACCAAGCCCGCATACCAGATACTCTCAAGAAAGTTCCCAAGGCTCCGCCTTCCAGCACCCCAGGGGAGATGTTGCAATATCTTCAATTACTCCCTCTCAGGAAATTAATTCCCCAAGTGACTTGTTGAATGATTCCCCAACTAATCATTAAGTCAGTGGCTCTACTATCATTCAGCCATCTATCACGGGAATCAAACATTCAGGATCCTAAGCAGAACACAACTTGAACAAGCCTTGTGACTTAAGAGGAACATTGTTTGGATAAGCCCCATGACTCCCATGACGTGCATGGACAGTATGTGGCTTGTCATGACACTATATATTATTCTATATTCATATTTAATGAAGTATCATTCTCTTCTTAAATCTTCCCCTCATTTTGTTTATTATACTTCCCAGAAGTATAAGCTCAACATAAGTATAAATAGTGAGGGGGAGAAGCCCTCCTCACTGTTGACATCTTAAAAAATAAACGTCTTTATGCTCAGGATTCCTTATTTTCTTGCAAGATCTATCTACCTTTGCTTAATATAACTATTCTGTTTGCATTTATTTTTAACTCCACTACACTTTACAACCTTACATATTTGCTCCTACTGGCCACCAAGAGTGATTGTTTTGCCCTCCATGCTGGAGATATCTCCTAATCCTCCCTTACCAACTGTGCCTCCTGCCCAGGACTTCAGTCAGTTGGGTTTCATTTATATGTCAGTATTGGGGCTGGCCAACCAGGTTGTGCCCCATACTGGGAGTTGGCAATCCCTAGCTACTGCAGTCAATTATCTGGTCAGAATTGCGCCTATTGTGTACTTGGCCTTCCAGGCCCGGCCCACCTCCCCTGCAGGAGTCCAGCCAGACTCTGGTATGGGCCATGACATTTTTAAACACACAATAAATATAAAATTAAATATAATCATACTAATTTTTAATTAAATTTAAGTATATAATAATGAAATTAAATTAATATTGCACTTAACATCTTTATATATCATATCAATCCAGTTTCTCTGAAGATTGTATGCTTTGTCCCAGTACAACATAATTTATTCTTATTTTGGTACAGTAGTTTTTAAGCCTGTTGAGATAAACAAATACTAGTCAGTTTAGAGCGCGCAGGTTTAGTCACACAACAAATTTCAACTGGAACCAGTTGAAAGTCAATTTACTCAATAAAGCCTCCATTTATCTAGGGCCAGAAAACAAAATAGTCAATCACACAACAAAAATAAAGTCAAAAAATGAATTCTAAAAATGGCACAGCAAACACAAGGAACCCAAATTCAAAACAAACACAAACCAGTCAATTCCTGAAGCTTTCCACATCAAATTTGATAATGAGTTTGTGGCAAATATGACACAAACAGAGAACACATGAGGTTCAGTCATAAAATTGATGAACTCAAACACAAAAAACTCATTGTTTTTTTTGAAAATGTTGATTATTTTTGAGACTCAAATTGGAAATAGTGAATTTCATGAGTGAATTCACCAAAATTTATTCAAGGAACTACAGCATTATTTTCAATGTATGTGCATCTAAATTTGGGCATTTATGTCTGAGAGAATGTCTAAAAAAGGAGCACACACTTAAATAAAATTAATTTTCTAGAAATACTTTGCTTTTCTGTTTTAAATAGACTTTCTATTGCTTTTTATTTGTATGAGTTTTCAAGTGAAAGTAACTTTGACATTGTTGAGGAGCAGTACCAGGAGCTACTCCAAGCTCAGGCTGCTGATCAAGGGAGCACAACCACCGTGTTTCCCACCTATACCCAGTTCAATGCAAGTCACAAGGAGAACAAGATGTATGTGTCACCAGGCCCATCCACAGGTGGCTTTTTCAATAGCTAATATAGTGTTCCCCAAGACCAGGCCCAACCTGCACCTGTGCCACATTTTGGAGACTGGGAAACTATGGCCCCCTCCAACCATATCCAATCATTGCCCAAGAATTCAGGCCAAAAAAACCTTGCCCTGTCTAATCCGGGTCCCCTTATTCCCAAAGGCCCCAAAAATGTCAAATCATAACCAATGAGGTCATAGAGGAGATTGTGAGCCTCAAACAGAGTGGTATAAATTTTTGCTAAAATTGCCACTTGGCTTCAATTTACCAAGGCAGTGATTAAGCGGGAGTTTCAGGCCCTTTTGAAGAGAGGTGGTACCAAGATGGCCAAGAAGCCAAATAAGCAGCAAGATTTTCAGATCAAGGAAGTATATCCCATCATGCTTGATCTTCTTCAATGTGACCCATACCTTTGATTAACTGAAGTATGTTGCTTACTTGAGCTCAAGGACATTCATTGCCTGCCGCACTGCACAGCTCTGGATGCATGAGCTTGTAGTCAGTGTTCTGATTCTGACCAATCAGCCAGCCAATGAGTTGGATGATTGTGTCAGGAAGCCAGGCATAGATAGAGGCAGTAAGTGACTCAGGACGGGGTACTGTTGGGCCAGTGGGTAATGCCCACCATAGTATGGGTGCTAACTTGATAATATATGATACAGATTTCCCAAGCAAAGTCCAGGGCCCTGAGTTGGGCACCATAGAGTCTACCATTCCTGTCAAATTAATGTAGAGTACTCTAAACAGTTGAGTGGACGTGGTCTTGGCAGCAGTGGGAGGTTCTGTTGGGAAGTTGGGTTGCAGGGTTAAGGGTGGAGCCATGGGGACAAAGTATACAGGAAGATAATTGTACTTGTCTTTGAACAATAAGGGCAGTATCTTGTACCACTTTCCTTTGAGCCCTATGTATTTGGTCTCTCTAGTCCTTGCCAAGGGATTGGCAATGAGGATGGTCTCCAAGTCAAACTCCAAGTAGGCAGGATTATGCAGGTATTTGGTAAAATGCACAGGTCTAAAGGGGGCTCCAGGGGGATGGTATAGTGCCTGAGGCAGGTTGGCAGGTTGGTCTTTGGAGGGGGCGGTTGCCTGATTGTCTACTTGGCCAGAGTTTAGATGAAACATCACTAAGACTAGATAAGGTAGGATTTGTTTGAACCAAAGTTTCATAAAACTTTATTATTGAAAATGATATTGGGGTCATCCCTATACTGCCAGGTTCTTATACCAGGTGGTTTTGCTTCTTTTCTTTTCACAGACTTCAGTCCCTTGGACAGTTCACTGGCAGGACATGGACCTTGGCTTCTGGTTTCAAGGGCGGCAGATCCTAGTTGTGCTTGCTCTGATGAACAGAAGTGGCAATGCTTTGTTCTGCCACTACTGTTCACCACATCACCTGAGCAGTCAAATTGTATTACCCATTCAGGACTCAAGACGGGCATTAGCTGGTGATCATTGACAGGACTGGCAGGAGGCCTTGTTGTAACCTCCATTAGGCAAGCTACAACTTCTGCGTAGGTCTGGGTCTTTGGTGGCACGGGGCTAACAGTAATCTGATGTTCATTTGGGGAATTATCCTTAAGAGTCTAGCGGTTCTTGGAGTAATTCAACAAATCAGGTTTGTAACTCAGCAAGTTGGTGGGTCCCTGTCTATCCTGGGTGACTCAATTAGCCTTTGGAGGGTTGGGGTTTGATTCTGGGGTTTCCAATGTTTATATTGAACTTCCAGTCTCAACACTTGGCAGGCTGGCGGGTTCCTTTTTCTCCTGGTTGGGGCAAGGCATCTCTGGTGGGCCAGGGGTTGGTCCAACTGGCAGTCTGGTTGGCTTCTGTCTATCCTGGTCAACATAAGGCTTTTCCTGAGGCCCAGGAGTTGATTCCTGGGGTTTGATACAAGTATTAAAATGTCATTCATGACATCATCCCCTTCCTTCCTGGGGGTCCCTTCCTTTCTAGCCTTCTTCTCAAGGTATTGTTGGATGGCTAGCTGGGCGTTAGGTAGGTTGATTTTTGGTTCCCAAGTGCTTTCCTTGGGTGGATATCCCTTCTGTTTGGTGTAGTACTATGTGGTTTTGTATTAGGTACAGTCTCCATGAATATATTCAAATTTGTATTCTTCAGAGCGTCCTACTTAGATGGGAGGAGGATCAGTATTGAGTTTCTGGTGGGGTAGGGAGTTTTTTCTTTCCTAAAATTTAGTGCATAATGGAAACATGATGTATTTTTCACAAGGGGGTAGCTCTAGTTTGAATGCTACTTCACCTATTAGCTTTGTGATCTTGTAGGTGCCACTTCTTCTGTGGGCTAACTTCCGGCAGGGAACTGTCAGAGGCACGTTTTGCGAGTCCAAGTAGACCTCATCACCTACCTTCAATGGTTTTCTGGGAATCCTCTTTTTGTCAGCAAAAGCCTTATAAGTCTGGACAGCTTGGTTCAGATTCTTAAGACAGGTTTTTGGGTATTGTGTATCTGTTCAATCCAGGTTTGCCCTGATCTGTTTGTATCTTTACTTCCAATGCTGGGATCCCAAGATGGATCAAACCTATAATTGGCTTTGAAGGGGGACATTCCAGTAGATGCATGGTCTTTGCTGTTGTAGGTGTACTGTGCCATGGGTAGCATCTCAGCCCAGTTATCTTGGTTGTTGTTGGCGTAGCATTGTAGGTATTGTTCAAGTACTTGGTTCACTTGTTTGGTCTGGCTGTTGGTCTATGGATAGTAGGAAGTGGATACACAGCACTTTACCCTAAGTCTTTAATCACCTGAGTCTAGTAGTTGGAGGTTAATTGGGGGCCCCTATCATTGATGATTTCTGCCAGAGTGCTGTGTTGAGTTAGGATGTGGTCGTGGAAATGTCTAGCTGTCTCTGCGGCAGTGCAGTGGTTGGTAGTAAGGGCAAAGTAGGTCATTTTAGTAAACCTATCTACTACAACTAGAATGACGTTGAACAAATTAGAAGGGGGCAGTTACACAATATAATCCATTGAAACAGACTGCCAGGGTCCTTTTGGTATGTCTAGTGGTCTTAGCAGACCTTCAGGTTTGGATCTACAAGTTTTGGTCATTTTGCATGTCTCACAGCCTTCAATGTAGGCAGCCATGTCTTTGTCTAGTCAGGGCCAAGCATAATTCTTCTTGATTCCTTGGAGTGTCTTGAGTCTGCCAGGGTGGCCGGCCATCTATGAGTCATGATAGTCTATGAGTACTTTGGTCCTTGTTTTACCTTCTGGTACATAGATCCAGTTGTGTAATATCAGAGTGGATCCTTTCAGCAAAAATCCTTTCTTGTGGTGGCAACTCTCTGGGTCTGAGGTCAAGTTGGCGATGAGTTCCACTGAATACTTGTCTAATTTCTGTGCTTCAATTATGTCAGGTTTGTGGGCCATGATCTTCAGGTACATCAATTGATACTTAGGCTGGAAGGGTCAAGGAGTACATGTGTGTTGTGGTCCTTGGTTTCTGCAGAGGAAGGGGCCAGATCAGCTCTTCTACTCAGGGCGTCAGGTACCATGTTCACCTTCTCAGGCTTGTAGTTGATGGTCAAGGTGTAGTCAGCCAGTTCTAAGGCCCATCTGGCCTGTCTTTGGTTTAGCTGTCTGGGTTTAAAGAAGTAAACCAAGTTCTTGTGGTTAGTTAGGACCTTTACTGGGAATTCAACGCCATATAGATACTGGCACCAATGTTTCAGGGTCTTCATTATTGTGAGCATCTCCTTGTTGTATATTGGGTAGTTTCCTTTGGCAGGCAGCATCTTTTTGGATTAATATGCTACATGATGTAGCATACTATCCCCTCCTTTCTGAAGAAGGACCCCACCCACTGCAAATTCAGACATGTTGGTTTCCAGTACAAATGGTTTGGATGAATCTGACATAGCCAGGACAGGGGCAGAAGTGAAAGCAAGCTTCAAGGCTTCAAAGGCGGTGGTACATTCTGGGGTCCAGAAAAACAGGACCTTGTCAGAGCAAAGACAGGTCAGAGGCAGGATAATCAGAGAAAAGTTTGGATGAAATCCCTACAATAATTTGACAGGCCCAAAAAACTTCTTATGTCCTTTCTGAATTTGGGCACCAGCCAGGCTGTTACTGCTTCTATTTTGTCCTGCGCCATGGCAAAACTGCTGGTCTTCACCACGTATCCCAGGAATTTGACCTCATACTGAAGGGATTTACATTTCTTAAGCTTGGACTGTAGTTTGGCCTGGGAGAGTTTTTCCAGTATAAGATCCAGGTGTTGGAGGTGCTCTTTGTGTGACTTGTTGTAGATGAGAATGTTATCCAAATATGTAACAAAAATTGGTCAAGGTACTTGCCTAGGACAGTGTCTATTATCCTTTGGAAAGTGCTGGGGGGCGTTTCATAGGCCAAATGACATTACTAGGTACTTGTACAACCCATATCTGTTTTTGAAGGCTGTCTTGTATTTGTCTCTGTCTTTGATTCAGATCTGGTTGAAGGCGTCTCTTAGGTCAATTTTTTATTACACCTGATTTCCAGTCAGTACATCACACAGGTAATCATTGGTGGGGATGGGATAATGGTTCTTCACCGTAATGTTGTCCAGTTTTTAGTAATTAATGCATGGACGCATCACACCATCTTTTTTCCCTACAAACAGCATAGGCAACAAGCAGGGGGCCTTTGACACTCGGATGAAAACCTTTTTTGCCATGCCCTCTAGGTATGCTTACAAGGCTACTTGTTTACAGTGGTTGCAGCTGTAGATGGGGCTATGGTGTGATTGGGCCCCTGGTAACAGGTCTATAGTGCCAAGGGTCTGGATGTACAAGCATTCTGGCTACCGCCAACCTACTTAACATCCAGCCATCACCCAATTTAGTCCCCTTTCAATATACTGTTTGACATACCAAGAAGGGTAACCAAGCAATATCGCCTGACTGTCCAAGTATCCAGTGGCTAAAACCCATCTAGCACATGACCAACCCCTAGGCTCAATCCAACTAAATCCCCGCCACAGCCAAGCCTATATAAGTCTAAAGTATTATCCAATAAAATATACTTCTCTTCTTTCTTAAATCCATATTTGAAGCTTCCCTAAAAGGCGCTCCTTATCACTGGTAGCAGCTATGGTTTTTTTGACCACACCCATGAGAGAGAAAATGACTGACCAAAACCTGCCCACCTTCGCTCACGTACTCAACCAGGCCACATCCCAGGAGACCTGGAAAACGTACTTCCACGCCCACAACATTGACAAAGATATACCTAGTGGATGCACCATATTCAAAGGTCTGGTCATGACCAAAGCATGTACCAAGATTATTCAATACAGTTGCTCTCTTCAACCACAAACAAACGCACAACCATCTATCACAGGTGAAGTGACCAACACCAAATACATTAGTATTGACAAGTTCTTTGGCAAAAAGAAAGAAAACGTCATCAACTGGCTAGACCACTCAGCCGCTAAACTCCGCGCCAGCCGCATCCCCCATGAGAAATGGATCCAGGAAGCCAGCAAGCGCCTGTATGAGGCTGCGGCTAACTGGTTTGCCACCTGGGTTGGCTCACAAACTGACGACCAGATTGACAACTAGGAAGAGTTCAAAGCGGACATCACCCACAATTTTTGCGTCACCAAATCCCTCCAAGACATTGCAATACAGCTCAGTGATCTTCCTCAGAAGACTACTATTGCAGCTTACGCCAACAAATTCAAGGAAATACATTGCAAAATCCAAAACCCAGCTCAGGCTGACAAAATATACACCAGAGCATCATTAATCAACAGAATGAAACCCTCTGTTGCTGCCCTCATCTGTCCAGAGGCTAACACCTCCATGCCCATGCTCATTGCAGAAGCCAAGCACGCTGAAAAATGTGCAAATATGGAATATGCTGCACACACAGGCAGCCACGCCTCAAACGGCAATGGCAGAGAAAACTCAAATGGCAATAAACGCCAAAATACCAACCATAGCAATGGCAACTCCAATTGCAATAATGACAATTGCAGCCAAAGCGCAAACCGCTCCTGTCCAAAGAAAGAGGACACTGCTTAAGTTAACAACACTGAAGTAGCAACCCACTATGAATATGACCCCACATTCTCTGACCTTGAAGGTCTCAAAACAGAGGAACATGGAAAAGAGGAGGGGGAACAGGCTTAAGTGCTCCTGTCTCCCCCTAACTTGACAAGAAACTGTACCAAGGCACAAACTTTGCTACCTGCATCCCCTGTGTCCCGCAATCCTCCATTTTTATGAACTTAAAAATTAAAGATTGCTCACAACTTCTTGTCTACCCATGCACTTACAAATCACATACACATAAAATTTTATTCAACTCTGGTGCACAACACACTATTATTAGCAAACCATTTGTAACCAAGTATAAAATACCAGTTGTCAAATCCAACTTCAAATACACCAGAATGGCAGATAAATCAAAGGTTCTACTCAAAGGCAAAACACCTCTCTTCAGAATTGACCTCAAAGGCATACAAACGTCCATCAAAGGACTTGTCATAAACAACATAAACTACAACATTGTAGCAGGCATGGACTGGTTCACCCGAGTGAACCCCAGCGTATGTTGGAAAACAAAAACCATGACTATCAAACATAACGGAGTCAATTTTAACATTCTCAAAGAACCCAATAACCTCATTCTAAAAGACACAGTATTTGTCCAGGTCATAAACCAAGATGACTCAGAACATTTAACCAAAGATATTACTCTCCACATAATGAGATACACTGAGTTCAATAACATACAAACAACCAAAATCCAATGTCCAGAACTTGCGGCACTCCTAAATGAATACACTCACGTATTCAAGGAAGAACTCACAGAGTTACCCTCCAAATGGGAGGTCAAACATGGCATTGACCTATGTAAAGCCATGCCCAAACCTGCACCCCTCTACAGACTCTCTCCTATGGAGACTCAAAACCTCAAAACACATGTTGAGGACAACTTAACCAAAGGCTTCATCTGCGCGTCTGAATCCTCATGGGGGCAGCAGTATTATTTGTAAAGAAAAAGGAAGGCACTCTATGTCTAGTAACTGACTATAGAGCTCTCAATGCAAGCACAGTAAAAGATAAATTCCCTCTTCCACTTATAGAGGATCTGTTTGCAAGACTCTCAGGTGCCAATTTTTTTTTCAAAATTGACCTCACCTCAGGGTACAACCAAGTTGAAGTAAAGGAAAAAGATATACCAAAAACTGTGTTCTGTACACAATTTGGATCCTTCAAATGTAGAGTAATGAACTTTGGGATGACCAATGCTCCCGCAACGTTTGTCACAATGATGAACCAAGCGCTAAACAGTCTCTCAAATACATTATGCTACCTTGACAATATCATCATATTCTCAAAACAAAAGAGTAACACCTCACACATGTCCGCAAGACACTCAATTGACTTGCAAAGCACAAACTTTATGCAAAACCAAGTAAGTGCCAATTTATGGAAAAGGAACTCCTGTTATTGGGCCACATTGTCTCTGACAGTGGTATCAAAGCAGATCCAGACAAAATTAAAGCCATAAATAACATGCATTGCCCCACCTCTGTTAAACAAGTTAGATGCTTTCTTGGTATGGTAGCTTACCTAAGGAAATACATCAAAGACTGCGGAAAACTAACCACACCAATCAATGACTTAACCAAGAGTAATGCCAAAAAGAAATTCATCTAGACTCCAGAATGTGACAAGAATTTCCATTTATTAAAACAAGCTCTGATTGAAGCACCAATCTTGCAATACCCTAACAATAACAGGTGCTACAAGCTTGAGTCAGATGACAGCAACACCGTCCTTGGCGCAGTCCTGCGCATCTGCCAGCCAGGGCAGAAAGACTTCCTGCCAGTATGTTACAAAAGCAGAAAAATAATCAATACTGAGCAGAGATACCCAATACACAATAAGGAATTGCTAGCAATATATCACACATGCAAGAAATGGAGATGTTATCTGGAAGGACATTTAAACGTCTGAGTACTAACTGACCATAAATCCTTAATCTATTTCAAAACTCAGAACGCACTTGCACGGTGACAAGCCAAATGGATGTCCTTGCTTGAACAGACTAACCTGGACATCCAGTAAAAAAAGGGGGCAGAGCTGGTAACAGCTGATGCTCTCTCTAGACTATGTTAGCCTAGAGAGGATCACCCTGACCACCTGGACCCTGACTGGCTAAACCTGTACAACACTGAGTATAAAACCAAAAGGAAAGACCCCTCAACACACCAACTGACCCATGATACATTAGTAAGAAACAAAAAGTATTTCCATGTATCAAATGGCACAGTATACCAAATTATTAATGACAAACACATCCTGTACATTCCACTTGCACAAAGAGTTGACACCATGCTAAGACATCACCACCTACTAGGCCACACAAAGGCTAACAACCTATACCTCACACTAAAAGAGATAGTATGGTGGCCCAACCTCAAACAGAATATAGTGGATGTTCTGAAAAAGTGCACAGTGTGCGAGACGTACACCAGTACAAAGGCTCCTCAGCCAACGGTCAACCCAGTACCAGACCCTGAACCATTCAAGGTTTGGGGACTGGATGTAGTGGGTCCCTTCCAAGAAACAAAAACAAATCAAGGCTTCTTAATTGTAACTATCAACTTTGCCACACGCTGGCCCATCTTCTGGGCAACAAAGGATCAATAAGCAGAAACCATCAACTGTTTCATTAACAAAGCAATCATAGCCAACTATGGCACTCCAGACTACATCATAACTGATGGAGCAAAAGAGTTATCAGGCCACATAGTAAATGACAAATTAAAGTCTAAAAACGTTAAACACTCCACAACCTCTCCATACAGGCCACAGGCCAACAGTAGAGTGGAACGTCTCAACGGCAGCCTTATCAGGACCCTAGAGAAAATAATGGATGGCAAAGCCAAAGACACATGGCCACTATACATGAAACATGCATTATTAGTATCCAGAGTCCGCACCAATCAAGGAACAGGCTATTCACTGTTTGAGCTAACTTATGGGTACAAACCAGAAGTAATCACCTGCAACAAACAGCCCTACATAAAGATCCCCCCAGGGAAACCTCCCACAGTAGAGCAAGCACCAAACCTACAACACATCCGCCTCAAAGCTAAAATAGCTGAAATGAAGAGGCTCAAGACACAAAAGGTAACCTTCACAGAGGAATCACTTCCTATCAACTCCCCTGTCTGGATTCTAGCTGGCAACAGAAAGAAACTAGACTCAGTACACCAGGGACCAGGAAGAGTCATCAAATACAGACCAGAGCACAACACTTACCTGGTAAAATTCCAAAGTGCCAAAAACCCAATTATCAAGAAATACCACAGAACCCGTCTCCGCCTCAGTAAAGGAGAGCACTTGACCAGACTGGTTCCAACTAGTAAACAGCTCCAGGAGCATCAGGCGGCAGCCATGAAAACAAATCCCCCTCCTGATTCACCAGAGTAACCCCTTAAGGGGGTGTTGAGGGTCTGGATGTACAAGCATTCTGGCTACCGCCAACCTACTTAACATCCAGCCATTGCCCAATTTAGTCCCCTTCCAATATACCGTTTGACATACCAAGAAGGGTAACCAAGCAATATCACCTGACTGTCCAAGTATCCAGTGGCTTGAACACATCTAGCACATGACCAACCCCTAGGTTTGATCCAACTAAATCCCCGCCACAGCCAAGTCTATATAAGTCTAAAGTATTATCCAATAAAATATACTTCTCTTCTTTCTTAAATCCATATTTGAAGCTTCCCCAAAAGGCGCTCCTTATCAATAGCATGATTGTAGATTGAATGGCTGGGTAGTTTTGTGGCTTATTCTTTGCTAAACATGTGGTACCATTTCTGCAGGGGGTAGGTAGTATCCCAACACTAGGCTCTATCTTTATGTTTAAGAGTCTGTTAGACAGGGATCTGCCAGAGCTTATACAGAAGGGAACGGTGTCACAAGATTCAGGTTGTCCTAACGTAGCAGTATGTTTACAATAGTTCAAGATCAGGCCATGCTTGTTGGACCAGGAGTCACCCAGTATTAGGGGGTGAGGTAATCCTGGAAAGAGGATCAGGGGAGATGGGTACATGTTCTGTCCAATTGTCAAGGGAAGTTCTTGTTTGCATTTGTAACCAGTGTCCAGAGAACTGTTTCCCATGATTACTTGTAGGCTGCGCTCTGAAGCTGTCAAGCCTAGTTTCTTTGCCAGGCCAGTGTCAATGAAACTTTTGTCAGCTCCTGTATCAATAAATGCTTTGATCTGGCGCTTGTTTCCCAATAGTTCTATGGTCACTTGGATGAATTTGTAAGATTCTGCAGAGGTTTTTATTTGTGCCAAGGATACAGGAGAAGTATTCTTCTTAGGGCAAGCTCTGGTGAGATTTCCTGCCTCATGGCAGTAGAAACACAGCCCATCTCAATAGTGGTGTTGTAATTCTTTTGGGACATACCTGGTTAATTTGGCGTCACAGTTCTGACAACACAGGTAGGGTACAAGTTCTGACCTTCTTAATTCAGGCTCAGGCCTTTGAATAGGGGTAGTTTCTCCAGGCTCAGTGTGGGCAGACCGTGTTTTAATAGGTGTTTCATGGCTAAGTTAACTCTTTTTCTGAAGATAATGGCAGCTAATTCATCCTTTAGTTGGGTGCAAGTCTTCAGTTTAAGGAACTCATCAATATGGGCTTGGAGGCGACAGTTTTCTTGTTGGATCTCTAACAGAGAGTTCAGCACATAGTATCTGGTGTCTTGGTTGTTGCCAGTGCTCATGAGTTTGGCCTCAAATCTTGAGTAGTCAAGGCAAAATTTGACATCTTCAGTAGTGGCCTTTCCAAACCAATCTAGTGTGTCTCCTGACAGCATGGCAGCCACCCCCAAGACCTTCTCAGTGTCACTGGGGTAGGCATTGGTGTTGGCTTGGAAGTGAAGGTGTAGGACTGACATGGCTTGGTGAGCTTCTTCTAAGGTGAGTTTGCCCATCTGGGGCATGTACACCTTGGTTGTGGTCTGGTTCACTATCACATTTTGTACTTGTGATGTGGCTGGGCTCTGGGGTTCTGCACCAAGTGCAGGGTCTTTGAGTTCTTTGGAAGGTCAGCTCTTCATCCATGAGAGTATCAGGGAGGTAATTGCCTTATGGGTGTAATAAGTGATTATCACAAAAAAGCATACAAGTTGCCCCAAGTGTTAACAACATCTTGGGGCCCAGGTTACCATTTTTGTAAAAGATTTTTATAATATCAGGAATCCAGGCATAGGTAAAGGCATTAATTGACTCAGGATGGGGTACCACTGGGCCAGTGAGTAATGCTTACCATAGGATGGGTGCTAACTTGATAATATAGGATACAGATTGCCCAAGCAAAGACCAGGGCCCTGAGTTGGGCACCATAGAGTCTACCATTCTGGTCAAAGTAATGTAGAGTACTCCAAAAAGTTGATTGGATGTGGTCTTGGCAGTGGTGGGGGGTTCTATTGGGCAACCAGGTTGTGGGGTTAATGGTGGAGTCATGGGGACAAAGTATGCAGGCAGATAATTGTACTTGTCTTTGAACAATAAGGGCGGCACCTTGATCCTCTTTCCTTCATGTCCTATGTATTCAGTTTCTCTAGTCCTTGCCAAGGGATTGGCATTGAGGATGGTCTCCAAGTCAAACTCCAAGAAGGCAAGGTTGGGCAGGTATTTGGTAAAATGCACAGGTCTAAAGAGGGCTCCAGGGGGACAGTATAGTGCCTGAGGCGGTTCAGCAGGTTGGTCTCTGGAGGGGGTGGTTGCCTGATTGTCTACTTGGACGGATTTTAGATGAAATATCACTAAGACTAAATAAGGTGGGATTTGTTCAAACCAAAGGTTCATAAAACTTTATTATTGAAAATGATAATGGGGCCATCCCTATACTGCCAGGTTCTTATACCAGGTGGTTTTTCTTCTTTGATTTTTGAAGACTTCAGTCCCTTGGACAGTTCACTGGCAGGACATGGACCTTGGCTTCTGGTTTCAAGGGCGGCAGATCCTAGTTGTGCTTGCTCTGATGAACAGAAGTGATGATGCTTTGTTCTGCCGCTACTGTTCACCACATCACCTGAGCAGTCAAATTGTATTACCCATTCTGGACTGAAGACTGGCATTAGCTGGTGATCATTGGCAGGACTGGCAGGAGGCCTTGTTGTAACCTCCATTAGGAAAGCTACAACTTCTCTGTAGGTCTGTATCTTTGGTGGCAAAAGGTTAACACCAACCTGATGACCATTTGGGGAATTATCCTTAAGAGTCTGGCAAGTCTTGGAGTAATTCAACAACTCAGGTTTGCAGCTCAGCAAGTTGGTGGGTTCCTGTCCATCCTGGATGACTCAATTAGCATTTGGAGGGTCAGGGTTCAATTCCAGGGTTTCCAATGTTGATTTCAAACTTCTAGTCTCAACACTTGGCAGGCTGGCAGGTTCATGTTCCTCCTGGTTGGGGCAAGGCATCTCTGGTGGGCCATGGTTTGGCCCAACTGGAAGTTTGGCAGGCTTCTGTCTACCCTGGTCAACACAAGGCTTTTCCTGAGGCCTGGGGCTTGATTTCTGGGTTTTCAATACAAGTATTAAAATGTCATTCATGACAGATTGCTCTGATTTGCCCTATGATCTTGTGATTGGTGCCACCATCACCCACTGCCTTTCCTCAATTTCGGACAATTTACTCTTTATATCTTACTATAAATTGTCATTAAAAGTAAATGATTATGGCTCTTTGAGTGAAAAGAACGCTCCTAAGGGCAAAAAGAAGGAACCTGTCAGGGATTCCTTCCCTGACTACCTGACTTTCATTGACAGCCCTTGGAAAGAAATATTGGCAAATAAACACCAGAACAAATATATTGGAGACACCCATTTTAAATCCAACACAACAGAGTCAACAATGATAGGGAATTGTTTGGATACCTTTGGTACCCGGATTTGAACCCAGGACGCTGGAAATGAAGGGTTTATTAAGAACGGGTCATCACAAAGTTTTGTTTTACCTTTTTATAATCAGTTTATTCAATTAAATTTTGCTTTTGAAAAGCCTTTCAAATTTGAAAACGTTAATCAACTAGTATACATCACTTACCGCTCAGCATATGATTTGCTGAATCCTGTCACCCGCTCAATCAACAACCCGCTCTCTATGCTAAAGAGTAAGGCTCTGCATATGAAGCTTACAGATCTTCTTATGATAAACCACTTAATTATCCACAACCTAGTGGTATATGTGTGGCTGTTCCTGCTAAAAACAATGATAAACTTAAAATTAAGTCAGAAGGTAGCCCCAATCAAGCCAGGTATGCCATAATTTACTATCTTCATGTAAATCCTCTCATATCCCAAAGAAACTCCTCCTATATTCTTCAGCCATGATTTTAAGCCTATTTAAAGGCCCAAACTTATTCAGTTCCAATTGTTCCAACAATAAAGATTATTACTCTTCTAGCTACTCCTCATTTTGATAACATTCCTTTTCTGAAGCCATGAGAGGAATTCTCTTCCTATCTTGGTTTCTAGCCTACTTCTTGACCAAGGTGTACGCCTTGGAAAACCCAACTCCAACAACAGACTGGTATAATTCTTCCCCAGATGATGCCCACCAGAAGGAATCCCTTGCCAATGGATGGTTCAAATATCCTTCTGGACATTGGGGACGTAAATTCCACTATGGCCACTCTTTTGCTTCCCCACCCACTGAACCTACTCTGGTTAGACCTTACGCCTCATTTTACCTCTTGACACATTTGGTGGGCTACTATCTACTTGGGCAATTCAGTTCTATGTTTGGAAGGTTCACTTATCTAGGACAACTTGGACATCTTGCAATGGTCACAGTTCCTATTGGCTCAGTCATAGCAGGCTTAAATGTAGGGGCCTTGGCCCATCAGCTGGGAAGTTTATTCCCTGCAAAGTGGGTCCCTGACAGAACCAGAGGGGATTGTGATTGGTGCGTTTCTTGAAGATTCCCCAAAAGGGAATTTATTTTACCAAACCACAACCAGCTACACCAATGGGTACTAGTACGGGAAATTACTCTCCAATCTTCTTGCCACCTGGAGCTTGCTCAACTCAAAATTCTGAATATTCCTGAGCCACTAAATGAAATGCGCTGAAGTGGCTTCCAAAAAATTCAAGCAGGCAGCCACAACATCTTGATTTTCTCTGCAAATCATGCCAATCTTCACCTGGGGGATGCACTGTTCTTTGACATTGGGGAAACAATCTGTGAGCGCAACCCCACAGCCTTCAGCCAGGTGATTAGTGCGGCCAATGACCACACTGTGCTTTTTCCATGACAGAAGGTTGCTGAAATGTTCACAAAAATAGCCCTGAATGCTCACAGCAGCAGCCAATCACCAAAGGATCCCCAGCTGCCCCTTGCAATTCCCCAGTGTACAAGCCAATCACCGTCCTCCCTGAGTCTGAATATGATGTCATGCATCTTGAATTCCTCCATGCTTCTCAAGACACTCAATTGCCACTGGGTCCTCCAGCTGCCCTAGTCCCCATCTAATCCTCCCAGGTGACCAGCACCAACCCCTCCAGCCAATCAAGTCTTCCCCTCACAATCTAGACCGCCAACTAGTTTGCCCCACCAATCCCCTTTTGCCATTAAAACTTGCCCCCAATAATTTTTAATTTATAATATATCTTGGTTTAACTTGTATGTATTTTTTTATTGTTATAAATATATTTTACATTTAACTACAGTGATGATTTATTTTTATAATGCCACAAGTTAAATTTGACTGCTTTAATATTTATTAATTATATTGTTTTCTATTATAACTTTGATATTTTTAGAGCACTACAATAAAGTGAATTTAAAAACTACAAGTGCTATAAACCAGCCAATTGGAATAGACATACATTTGTGCTGTCTTTGTGCTTGGCTCAGACCAGATACACCTGTCATGAATGAAATTTTAATACTTGTATTGAAAACCCATGAATCAAACCCTGGGCCTCAGGAAAAGCCTTGTGTTGACCAGGGTAGACATGAGCCTGACAAACTGCCAGTTGGGCCTAACCCTGGGCCACCAGAGATGTCTTGCCCCAACCAAGAGGAACAGAAACCTGACAGCCTGCCAAGTGTCAAGACTAGACGTTTGAAATCAACATTGGAGACCCTGGAATTGAACCCTGGCCCTCCAAAGGCTAATTGAGTCACCCAAGGTGGACAGGAACCCACCAACTTGCTGAGTTGCAAACCTGAGTTGTTGAATTACTCCAAGACCCGCAAGACTCTTAAGGATAATTCCCCAAATGGACATCAGATTGCTGTTAGCCCCGTGCCACCAAAGACCCAGACCTACGCAGAAGTTGTAGCTTTCCTAATGGAGGTTACAACAAGGCCTCCTGCCAGTCCTGTCAATGATCACCAGCTAATGCCCACCTTGAGTCCAGAATGGGTAATACAATTTGAATGCTCAGGTGATGTGGTGAACAGTAGCGGCAGAATAAAGCATTGCCACTTCTGTTCATCAGAGAAAGCACAACTAGGATCTGCTGCCCTTGAAACCAGAAGCCAAGGTCCATGTCCTGCCAGTGAACTGTCCAAGGGACTGAAGTCTGCAAAAGTCAAAGAAGAAAAACCACCTGGTATAAGAACCTGGCAGTATAGGGATGACCCCATTATCATTTTTGATAATAAAGGTTTATGAAATTTTGGTTTGAGCAAATCCTACCTTATCTAGTCTTAGTGGTCTTTCATCTAAACTCTGGCCAAGTAGACAATCAGGCAACTGCCCCCCAAAGACCAACCTACTGACCCTCCCCAGGCACTATACTGTCCCCCTGGAGCCCCCTTTGGACTTGTGCATTTTACCAAATACCTGCCCAACCCCGCCTACTTGGAGTTCAACTTGGAGACCATCCTCATTGCCAATCCCTTGGCAAGGACTAGAGTCCCCAAATACATAGAACACAAAGGAAAGTACTATGAGGTGCTGCCCTTATTGTTCAAAGACAAGTACAATTATCTGCCTGCACACTTTGTCCCCATGACTCCACCCTTAATCCTGCAACCTGACTGCCCAATGGAACCCCCCACTGCTGCCAAGACCACATTCACTCAACTGTTTGGAGTACTCTATATTACTTTGACCGGAATGGTAGACTCTATGGTGCCCAATTCAGGGCTCTGGTCTTTGCTTGGGCAATCTGTATCCTATATTATTAAGTTAGAGCCCATCCTATAGTAGGCGTTACCCACTAGCCCAGCTGTACTCCGTCCTGAGTCAACTAATGCCTCTACCTATGCCTGGCTTCCTGACAACGCCTCAGTTATTGCACCCAGTTTAACTCAATGAAATAAGCATGTTGAAAATAGGACATGTCTTTGTTTGAAAATTGGCACACTGACCTGTGATCAATCTAGCACCAGAGAACCCAGTGGTTGGGTGCTAGATTGACCACAAGTGGTGCGCCAATTTGCAAACAAAGAAATGTCTCAATTTCAATAGGCTTGTTCTACTAAGTTAAACTGGGTGCAATAACTGAGGCGTGTCTGGTCTGAGACAAGCACAAATACAGCAAAAATTAACACCCATTATAATTGGCTGGTCCATAGCACTTGTAGGTTTTAATTTCACTTAATTGTAGTGCTATAAAAATATTAAAGTTATAATAGAATTAAATAGACTTGATAAAATAATCCATCTCACCACATATACTCTCTGAACTGTATGATCTACATAAAACCCATGAGTGTGATTATTTTTTAATAAATTTCTACTCCACACATAATTAGCATATCAAGTTAAGAACAAATTATATTTTACCTTGACAAAATATGTTGTTCATGATACTAAGAATGGGTTGGTTTACACACTCTGAAATATATGATCTACATATAACCCGTTAAAGTGGTTATCTTTTAATAAATGTGTACTTTGGGTCAAATTATCACACTGATGAGAGAAAAATTCATGTCATACTTGAAAAAAACATGTACTTGAACAAAATATGTTGTTCATGATACCCGGAATGGGTTGGTATATACAAACAATATACAGAATATTAATACCAATTGAATAGTATTACTTAAAGCTAATAAAGAATTCATAATTAAAATCAGCTTTATTTATTTAATCTTTATTAGATACAATAGAATAGATATATTTTATTGGGATATTTTTATTGGTATAAAAGGGGTTGGGATAAGAACAAGGAAAACATGTTGAAATTGGAGGCAATAATAAAGGAGTTGGACATAGTGATGGCTAAAATCAAGGAGGTCAATCAAAAGGTGAAGGGCATGCTCAAGGAGGTGGTGTTAGAAGGAAACAAACTGAACAAACTTACTGTGAAGGCTGTGAAGAAGATACCCAATAATACCAACAAACTCATAACCAGGCTTCTAAACGTACAAAAAGATGTTCTTGCTGACCTGAAGTTCAAGCCACAGGGGTTCACAGCTGCGGAGGCATGGGCAAAGGATCCAGAGATGTTCAAACAGCTAAAAATAAAATAAAACAGAAACCAACTGAAGATGACCAGCAACCTGCAAGTGAGAAGAACTGTGAATCAGCCCCTGTCAAGGGGGCAACAGGTAAAGATATAGAAGAAGGTAAAAAATAAAATATTAAATAAATGAAAATATTTTACTAACTTTTATTTATTTATAGAAGAAACTAAAGGAGTAGTCCACCAGTACCTAAAACCCTACATATTGTAAACATTTTACAGCAACTACGTCCCCCACATAGAGCGTCAGCTGGTCCTGACACCAGCCACCTTCTCTGATATGATAAATTTTTTTTAAAAAATTACCCTATGAAGTAAGAACAACTTGCAAAGCTCCAACCAACACCAGATGGTACTTAATGGCGTGTCTTGGCTTTGGCTGCAGCCCCTAAGTTCCACCTTGATCAGTATTTTCTGCCCCCAAAATTCTGCAAGCTTTTTGTCCTCCTTGTCTGGGACTTTGTCAAAACCATGCCATATCAAAACTTACCCAAAATAAAGAGAGGACAAGAAGTAGTCCGTTTATGTTTCCCAACTGAACACACAATATCCCACATCCTAAAAAATTTAAAAGAAAAAATAACCACCTTACCAAAAGTTTGTCTGCCGTCCTGCCCGCTGTTGTGGGTGTCCTCAGAGACTTAGGGCCTCCTGGTGCTCTGAAAAGACTGGAATACTGCCTTTCAGGAATTTATACTGACTTTGTTCTGCCTTGAATATCTTGGCAGCCTGCCAAGACATCTATTGGAGAAGCTTCTAATATTACTAGCAGGCTTAATTGATCTGAGAAGCCTTTATGAATTAGATTTGGATCACTTATTACAAGAACAACCTGGAATACTATAGACTCCAATTATGACTGGTTCCCAATTGACTAGATTTATTACAGAAAACTCTAGCAAACCGCCAGGTTAGTTATTAGGGTTTCCCCAAGGATAAAAAAGAATGTGTTTAATTCACACTAGTAAACTGCCATTGCCACTGTGTACTCCTGCAAGAAAGGTTGCCCAAGAACGATATGTTATGCGCAAAAAATATAGTCATAAATTAGCCCCGCCACCGTCACCACGCTAATGGATTATACATTACTCTATGGTAAAAAGTACCCAGAGCAGGGTACTATGATATGGAATCCCATGCCATTGCATGGATGCCTGACTCTGGGGGTTGATGCTGGCAGTCTGGGGATGGAAAGACTGACCAAGCAAGATTTAGAAGCACCATATGATCTTATCCTGGCAAGAGAGCGCAAGCTCTATAAAAGCCCTTTCATTAGACTAATAGAAGACAGACAATAATACCAATATCCTACTGTAGAACCTTTTCACAGTAGAAGAAGATATCTGAGTTTGAAGACCATTGTCAGTACTTGAAGAACTAAGCAAGCCACCTGTATAGAAAGCCACTTGGAAGTTGCCTCCCTTGTCATTGCTAGCTGTTGCCTTGCCAAGGAAATACCAGACGTCGCAAGTAACACTTGTTGCCATACAAGCTAACTATCAACACAATGACTAAGATTACTCATCTACTCAATAAAGAAAATTGTAATCAGACTGCCAGGTCTGAGAGCAGAACAGAAAGTTCTGACACTGCCAAAAATGGAAAAACTTTGCTACCATGTCCCTTAAAATTAAAATAAGGATCCTATACAATGAATTCTGTGAGTTCTCAGTCCTGTTTGCGGGGCAGAGACTTCACTTAATTGTTTACCTAGGTCTTGTTGCAATGATGGGAATTAAAGCAGAAGCACATAACCCATCTGATGTAATAATAAAGCTAGATGAAATTTTCCATTTATTAGATGGAAAAAAATTTCCCCTGGGTACAGCTCAATAGAGCACATTATTCAGGATGCAGTTATTCTTGCCATCACATATGGAATGGCAGCTCCACTGGTAAAAATTCTCCTGGCCAATTGTATCACAGTGCTCCTGTACTCAAGCTGCCATGATCTATATAGTACTGGAGCAATGTCAACATACACTTTGGCAATAAAAGTTGCTAGTTTATTTCAACATCAAGTCCTGGAATTCCGCCGCTCACACCCCCAATAAAGCTCTAAACCCTAATTAATTTTTTAAATTTTTTATCTATAATTTCTTTAAAATCTACTCTAATCAAACCATCTATATTCAAAAAATAAATAAATAATAAAAAATAAATATTTCCCTGTATTCATTCATTCATCCTTCTTTGCTTTGTTAATTTTTAGTATATTTGATGGTATACAACTTTATCATATAAAGAACGTAAAAAACTATCCTAAATAAAATCATAATATATATATATATATATATATTTATGTGTTATTCATCCATTCATTTGATTTACTTTGCTTTGTTAATTTTTATTATACCTGACAATATACCCACAGAATCACAGAAATAAAGTCAATATAAAAAGCTAAACAAAAAGCAGATCTTAAAAAATAAAATGTAGAATAAAACATTCAGAATAGCTAAGCCTTTAATTGATTGGCTGTGTGGGGTTCCTGGTCACCAGTCCCCAGAGTGTGTCCTGGGTCATAGCCAGGGACCGGCTTGGAGGAGTCATCATTCTCCAACAGTGGCAAATGGTTGGTGAGGAGCTTATACTTGGCTTGCATAAGGACAAACTCCTCCAGTACCTTCCCAATTACTAAGCAAGCGTCTCCACCATACACTTGTACTTCAGCAGGCGCCAGCCCTTCTGTAGGCTGATACCAATCCTGTAATAGTCTTGCAAACTCTCCCCCAATGAACTCTCTTCCTCTATTTGTCATTTCCAAATGCCTCGTCACCTTCTCCCACTCCTCCTGGGCAGATTTACTAGAGGCAAACTTCCTGCACCCTAGGCAATAGGATTCCTCATCCCCTGGGCTAGGATAGAAAATATGGGTTAATTGACTCATGGGACTTATATTCTATCTTTATACAGGAAATTTGGATAGGGGCCGTAATAGGCGCTTTATTCACAGTCAGAAGGAAGATCTCCTTAGAAACCATTCTGATATATGGCCTTGAGATAGGGAATAATAAAGGGTTTGTGCCAATACTTGGAGTCCTTCAACAATCTCTTGGACTCCTTGTACTTGGTCTTTGGCTCCTGCTCCTTGGTCTTGAGCTCCTGCTCCTTGGTCTTGAGCTCCTGCACCTTAGTTGTGGGCTCCGGTGTTCTAATCTTATGCTCCTGCAGTCTGAACCAGCTCTGGCTTTCTATCCTTGGTCTTCTGCTCCTTCTGTATCTTTTGTGGCCTTTGTAATCCACTTGATCCAGTCCCTGAAGAGTCTCAGATATCTCTCCCTTTTATAGCCCCTTGTTTCAGACCAAAAACCTCTCTTAGAACTCTGGTTCTTCAAAGCTTAAACTATCCTGTTTTTCTTCTTCTATAATATATTAAACCTTTAAGCTTACTTTAGCCAATGAAAGCCCTAAATTTTCTGCTTCTGCTCCTCATTTTTTAGGCTTTAACTCTTAAGTTAAAGCCCTTAAAACACTGATTAAATAAACTTCAGCTCACAGCCAATCATACGCCTTGATTCAACGGTTTTGCCAAAAAGGTTTCCCCAGATGACCTGTCTTTGATCCTGGTTCAAACCCAAGGCTGTCTCACTCCAGGTAAACAAATGCTCCGCGTTTCAAACAGTTTTGCTGTAATTCCCGTCACGTTTTCCTGGTGAATCTCGAGCGCTTCCACATATGTTTTACTTAGGCAAATTTTGGCCCTTCAATTTTTCAACGTTTCTCTGTGTTTCTTTCAAAGTTTTGCAACTTTGAACCTGCCTGCTATTTGTCTTTTTGTCTTTCCTAGTAGTTCTTGGCAAAATACGCTCTTTTGCCCTTACAGTTTCTCCGTTCTTCTTCCAGCTTCTTCATGGCCTATTTCCTCCTTACTCCTTCTTTTTAAAATAACATATAGTTCTAACAAACTATATGTTATTTTTTCTTCTCTATCTTTTCCTTATATGATTTTCAATTCTTTTTTAATCATAATCAGGCAGTATTTAATTATTTTTTAATTGCTTCTTTTTATCTGAATTTCTTCTCAAAAGTCACTAAAACCAGCTCTTCCAGCCTCTGCATCCAGTCCAGCTAGTTCATCCTCTCATCTCTTCAGCTCTTCAGCACCAACTTCTGGTCCTTTGGCCATCCTGCATTATGATCAGCTAGTCCTGCATCATAATCTTCTTGTCCTTCAGCTTATCCTTAACCAGTTCCTCACCAAATTCTCACTAGGAACCTCCTTTGTTCCTTCTACACACTGAGCCATATTGGTTCATTCCATTCAATATGAATTATCAGTCCATCAACTAGCCTTCACTGTGACCAAACATTCCCTCTTGCTAGTTTTCTCTGTTAATTCCGTGAACCACCTTGGTTTTTTATCTCAGCCCCCATTACCAGAACTCGTAGACCCATGCATGAGTCTACATTGAACTGGTGTTTGACTGGACCCTCACAAGTGGCAGTCCACTTAGGCCATTCAACTATAGATCAATGTCTATGTGTTGTCTTTACTCACCCAGGTGATTAAGTCTGGGCTTTTAGTTGCAGAGTAATCAGCTTTACTTCACAGAGGCCTGATCACACCAAGTTCTGCAGTTTGCTTCCCCGAGCAAACCACCTTGGTGACACCTCTGAGAAAATCTATACCCTCCAATGCTCACCTTGGGTTTCCCCAAAGTTCCCATAGGGGCATAAACAAGGACACCCTACCAGTCTGTTAGGTAGGGTGCTTGCTCACAGACCTCTTGTAAGTGTATTAGGGTACATTGAGCCCTCAGAGCTCTTCCCCTCCCTGGCAGCCTGCGTTACCTGCCAGGGGTCCAAAACCTACTCCCCCCAGATAGACAAAGTTCCCTGCTTGCTATTTCAGTTTTCACCCACCCGCAGCCACAGTTCCCTTCTAGGTGAAGCACTACAGCCCAAAGCAGCCAACATCTTCTGCTGGGTGGAGGCAACAACTGCCTCTGGTAGTCCCATGTTACCTACCAGGCAGGCCTTACTTATCCTAGTAGACTATATTACCTACTAGGCTCCCCCTACTTACCCCTAGCAGCCCTATGTTACCTACTAGTTTACAGCGTCACCAGCTAACCGCACATTGTCACTCTTCAGCATATTGTCTTTATTTGAATCCAAATCAACCCACACCTGCAAAACAGCACACATGTGGATCACCACAGTCTGCTTGGAGAGGCACACAGGGAGAAACAAATTAGTGTGACCATAGAATTTCCCCACAGTTTCAGCAAGAGAGTATGGACACCAACCTGCAGCAAATTGAACAGATCATTGGGCCCAGGTGGCGCCCCTTTCTTAACTACTTGCTTGAGCCACCCAAAAATTTCCTTGGTTGGGTTGAGAAATAAAGAATATGAGGGGGAGGAATAGCAGGCTCAAATTAGATGTGGCCAACTGTTGGGAGCCAATTTTCACACCAGGCTCAATCACCTGGAATTCATTGAGAATATCTGCTACCTTGTGGAGACCAACATTATCCAGCACAATAATGTTGGCAAACCCCAAACTGGTCACTCTGATGTGCTCCCAAACTAGTCAGAGAAATTCCAGAAAGGTCTCACTATTATTAAAACCCTTGATCATCTGGTATAGTTCAATACCAAGGGGACCAAGAAGAGCTATCATAGAGTATACAATAAAACGCACAGCCGCACACCAGACATGCCATTCTTTTTGCCTTTGGGGACATACCCATATTTATTGCACATTGACTATGCAAGGAAGTACTTGTTGATGTAGTAGAACTTTACTGTGCCCTTTCCCTTCAGTGTGGTGTATGTCTTGGCATATTTCTGGAGGTAGGCAATGTTTTCTGGGCTGTTCTAATTGTACAGAGAAACCCCAAGTTTTTTCCAGGAAAATCTCAAACTCTTCATAGTGTGATAGCATGTGGAAGTTGAGGCCTCAATCCCAAAAGCAGATTCAACCATTGACTGAATATTTTCCAGTTCAAGATGGCAGTTTCTATTGATTCACTGCCAAATTGCCACAGATGTTCTTTGACTAATAGGATTAGTTGGTGCTTGTATTTCTCCTAAAGGAGAACAGTACCCGTTTTCAGGTAGGTTGCGCAGAGCCTGTGCACAGATTTTCTGAGATCCTGACAATTGCTGTGGCTTTCTTGTAGTCAGTTGTCTCATCCATGAGTCTCATAAAGGTCTTGTAGGTGGTATTGAGAATAACATGATACTTGACCTTTTTAGAGGCAGGCACAGACTCCGAGGGCTCAGCCACAACACAGGGCATAGGCACTTTGCTATAGAACGTAGCAATCTTTTTAAGCACCTGCTGCACATCAATGGTTTGGAAATACTGTGGCTGCTTGTTGTCATCTTGCCCTTTGTTATCACTCACATAAGGCTCATACGTGGTTTCAAGGACTGGCTTTATCTTTTCCATGATAGTAGCTGGAACATCATCACAGCGGTATACAGGGTCATATACAAAGGCAACCCTCTTAATAGTGATGTCATTTACCGTTTTGGTGGTGATGACCTTGGTGTACTTTCAGTTCAGCTTCTGGACCCTGGGATTTATGCTCTGTGACCTTGCACTCTATGCTCCTTGAGCTGGTTGTGCCAGTGAAACCTCACTATTGATCTCTCCTCCGTCTCCTTCCTGAGTAGGCACTTGTGTTGCACTAACTCTGTTCTTTGACCCGCAGGGGCAACCACAACCGCGGGGCACAACGGGACCATTGTTACTCTGTTGTTATGAAGCTTCCATTTTGGTATAAAAATAAAATAAAATTAAAATCAATTTATCTATATAATTTATTTATTTTAATTTTTATCTCTCCTTATATAGTAGCATGAAAGCTTGTAGTTACTACCGTTTATTTTAAATTAGGTTTTAGATTTCTATATTAATTATTTTTGGTTGTAAATGTGCAATGTTACTTGTATGTTTTGATAAATTTGAGTTTTTATTAATTTTAATCCCAAAACAGACACTCAGAATATTTATTTTCTTTTTGTATTCTAGATTGTATTCTTAATTAGGACAAGCCAATAACAGTATTATAGATTTATTGATCTGTTTTGATATTTGATATTTTCATTGTCTGTTTCAGTTGCTATTGGGGTTCATTGTTGTATTGAGTTTGTAACTTTTGTGACTGAGTTTCATGCATTCACAAAAAGCATAGTAAGTATAGTAAATGTGTTCTGTGGCTGAAACTCATGTGTTCTAGTGTTTGGTAAACTTGTTGTTGAATCATTATACATTCGTCCCCAGTTTGAGTAGGCAGTTGTATGAGTGGACATATTTGCCAAATAGCGCTCATTTTCTGTGGAAATTTCTTCTATTTAGATCTAACGAGTTGAAATTTGTTTTGTGACTGAACCTATGCGTTCCAAAGTAACTAATATACATTTATCTCAACAGTTTTGAAAACTACTGTAATAAATTATTAATAATTTATTATATTTTGAATGTAAAAAAGCTTTCTTTTTATCATATTGAATTTTAAACAAATGTTAAGAATTAGAAATTATAAATAATTAAGGATTTGTATTTTTTCTTAATGTGGGTTAGAGGGAAGTTTGAATTTATCAGGGATGACGTAAAATCTGTCTGTTTTTAATTGGTATTGAACTCCATTTTGTTTTTTCTTTCATTTCCCTGTAAAAAATAAAGTAAAAAATCAAAATTTAGCCAGTTGGCGGAAAATGGCCTGTGTAATTTTAAAATTGGTTTTAGCTAAAGTTAAGCATTATTAAAACTAGGCTAATTAAAATAAAACAATCAATTATTTTAAAATGAGTCTGTCAACCAATTTTCGGTCAAAATGACAGAAAATTGGTTGATGGAACATCTGTCTGCCCCATTCTGATGGGGTTTGATATTTTTATCTTTTGTAAAACATGATTATAAACATTATGTGGGTTTATAATCTATCAATTAATGATATTTTGATTCATCATTTAAAGATAAAATGTCTGAGTTAGTTACCTAGGCATAAAATATTTATGGTACCTCTAAAGTAGTAAATATTTAAATCAGTCTTAACATAAATTATATTTTGTAAATCAGATTAAAAGTCTTAAGGGGAGAAACTATCAGTTTCAATATAGAGGTTAACTAGCTTGAGTTGTGCTGGGGTCAGCCGAGGGAAGAATTCCTCAATTGTTTGGTTGGGGCCCAAATGAGATTGGATAGCAAGAACTAATGCTAGCACATGGTGGCGAACGGTAGTGCTGCCATGATGGAAGCCTAATCCAACGAGGGAATCAAGTTCTGATTGAACATTAAAAAGGAACCTCTGAGACAACCGGGGGATGACCAGAGAAAGGACAAAGTAGCAGGATGAAGTTGGAGTGACTAAATCTTCAAACTCGGGGAGACTGCCCTTTTCAATTAAGAGGCAAAGGTGCAGATGGCGGACTGTAATGTTAAAGCAATCAACTGGGTCGATTTGTAGAGCAAAGTCCTTAAGAGCATCCTCAGCTAAGCTACTGATATCACGTAGCTTACTGCGCTGACAATCCACTAGAGTTCTTAGAATGTCAGCGGCATAAGGGTCACAGAGTGCTGCCTGGTTCTTAATCAGACTCACTAGAAGAGAGATAGAATTTAGGATGGTGTCAGAGCTATGATCAGCTGTTTGGATATGGGAAATGCAGTCCTCCATCAGCCGGCTGAAGTTCTTACTGCGGATCCACGCAATTTTGTTGTCGGGCAGTGGAAGTTCACGCGACAGCCGCAGCAATTTACGCGACTCGATTGAGTTAAAACTGAGCTTCTGATCCAAGAGCTTGTGGAGTTCCGCTTGAGGATTAGATTCATTGGTTCCGTTAGAAACAGGTGCTGTCTTCACAGGGGGTTTTGGTTTGGGAGAAGTCGGCTTCTCGACAATAGTAGACATTGTATATTTTGACGACGTAGGCTTGGATGTGTCAGATATGTTATTAGGGGGAGAATATACCTGTGAGGAGGAAGCTCCCTTCTTGTGTCTAAGACGAGGGGAATTAGCTTCGCTGCCTTCTGAAGAAGCCTTCACCATCGATAAGGAGTTGCGAGAGATGCTTGTTGGAGAAAGAAGGCTGAGAGGACGAGCTTTTGGCGTCGATCGCGAAGTAGAAATAGTGGATCGATGATGGCCAGCGACAGATGCTGGCCGAGAGTTGGCGGCAGAAGGTGAGCGCTGCGAGATAATTGGGGGGCGTGGGATACGTGAAATTCCTGGGTCTGTCGCAAAAGTCCCAGTATTTAAATCACGCGGGGGAGAATAAAAGCTTTCTTCTGTTAGCAAGGGAAGGCCGATCATAGAAGGGGAACGAAATAGAGTGCTTGGCTTTGCCCCTCGGTTTAGGGCTTGGCGATCGGAAGTGGTGACCATCACCGAACTTGGCCTTGTAACAGGAGTCGCTCTTAAAGATATACACGACTTTTGAGTGCGAAGGGTTTTCAAAGAGGAAGCAGGGCGAGTAGTGGATGGCGCTTCAGTAGCGCGGGTTCGCGCAGCCCCAAGCCGAGTTGACGACTGGGCCGCCAAAGTGGGTGCAGTAGTGCTGCTTGAATCAGGTGCTGCATGTGCTAGCTGCTTGCGAGCGTTGGCGTCAAGGCTTTTAAGAAGTATTTGCGCTTCAGTAGGCCATGTATTTTGAAAAATTGAAAAGGCCTGGCGAGCAAGTTCTCGCGCCTTTGGATTGGCATCACCAAGTGAACGCGACAGCCCGCTTTTTACCAACTCAAGACCAACTTGCAAGCCCTTTTTTTCAAACTGCTGGGGTTTGTTGGAATGTCTGGTCAAAAAGGAAATCAAGTAAGAGACTGCATAGATGCGGAGTTGCACGCTGCGGTCTGACAGTGAAGAGCAGATCAAACTCAATGCCTTGGGGTTGTAGCTGGAATGAGCGAGATAAGTTAATAGGGTGGAGTGCGAAGTCTCGGCAAGCAGCTTTTTAGTGGAGGAAGCACACTTGAGGAGGGTTGGAAAGATAAGCACGCAGTAGGGGTCCAGTGCCCCGTCAGGTAGAAATTCACTCAAGTCTGCAACCGTGTTTAAAGCTGAGATGACAAGAGTTGTCCGAAGGCTAAGCAGTGTCTTGTTAAGGCTTTCCATAAATTCCTTTAAGAAATTTCCGAGTTGTTCGATATAATTTGTGGAAGCATTCCCACGGAGAAGCTGACGGAAGTTGTGGAGTTCCCGATCGCGAAAATCCCAATTGAGATCAGACTCCTTTCCAACAAAGGCTTTTGAAAGGAGCACGAGTCTTCGCTGTAGATCCTTGGAATCATAGACATTTGACGGTTGGACAGATTGTAGCGCCCCAAGTTGAGGAGGTGATCTTAGAGATAGGGCTGAGGTTCGAGAATCTGGCGCTGAAGCGTCTGAAGATGCAGAAGAAAGACCTGGAGTTTCTGGCTTTTCTCGATTGGTATCAGGGCCTTCAAAAAGGCATTGCAAACTGGGAGGGATTTCGGTGCCACTTAAGGTTTGTCGATGTCCTTGCTGAGCAGAAGAGGAAGGCTTAGATGTACCAAGGATGCGTTGGGTTAGCTGGTCTGTCAAACCCTTTTTAAGCGTCAGAATCGGCCAAGGCACGCTGAAGAGATGTTTTAGACTCTTGGGACACAACACTATTGGAGATGAGAAGAGTAAAGTAAGCGAGTCTTACGGGAAAAAATCTAAAAGTAGAGTTTTGGCAATTTCGCGAACTGCTTCGTTGTTATCTTCAGCCAAGGACAAAGCAGACATTGTGAATTTTTGTAAAGGGAAATCAGGGTCTTTTGCTATACAATTTATACATAGGGAAAGTGACTATGGATTTAATTAATTGTGGAAAAATTCAATACCTGTTCACGACCCCAGGGTGCTTTATGAGTAAAACCAATTTCGATTAAAAGCTTGCTAAAGTGTTCTAAAGCCTTGGTTCTCCGCTGTGGGCCAGACTCTTTCGTAGAATCACCAACAGATAAAATTCTCCAAGAGTCAACTAAAGCCTTCATGGAAGCTATCTCGTACCCTTTCTTTGGCATCACCGAGACGCTCAAGGAGATTGGGGAGAATTAAGGTAACGTATGTTTTTAAAGGTTGGGAATCTGAAATTAAAAACTCCAGTACTGTAACGGCAATTTCGATTGCTTTAAGAGCTAAAGGTAATTGTGGCGCCTTGATGCTAGAGTTCAATAAAGATATTAAATCTTCAATGGCTTTCTCCTACGAAAAGAAATGAGAACAATGCAAATAAAAAATAATAAAAGCTAACGTACTTGATTATCAGTTACATCCTGGTTCTTTAAAAGATCAGATATTTGAGACAAAACTTTGACTTTTCCATCGACTCCTAGTTAAAAAAGCTAAATTTTAGAGGTAGCCAAGACCAGGGATGCGAAACTGAGAGTGGAAAAATAAGTTACTGCTATTTTTGCTGGAGGCGATGAGCTGAAGAACGTTAGACATTTCTTTGCTGATTCAAGCAACACACCCTTGAAAGGATGAATGTTTGTTTGGTTAATGGGAATAACACCAGACCTGGAGTAAAAGACAATAACTGATCCAGCCTGTTGTTACTGCGAACTCTGGTGTGTTTAATAGTAGACTATACTGGAACAGAAGCTCAAGACAAAGCAGTTGGTCTTGGAATTTCCCGGGCCAATGATTGGGCAAGGCAATCCACTTAGATAAGATATTTATTTGTCCACCTTAAACGACTCTCGACCTTGTTGGGTATATTGACGAACACCTACATTCAACAATTTCAAGATCCTCTGACACTGATTCATCCAATTAATGAGCCCCGTTACCCCTTTCTCACCATATTATTGGCCGATCAGCATTCAAGTCATTGTGTCAGATAAGCTGCTGGGACGGATGCATATATATATATTGTGGATTATTCTAGAATAGTGAAGTCAAGTTTAAACTTGATTGCCATGAAGAGCATCAAATACCATCCCCAGAAACAATTATTCCTCACTGTTTACACTCCTCAAGCACAATTTCACTGGGACATGGCTCGATCTCATCTAATCTTCGGCATTGCTAGCTTGTAAATTTATCAACTGACCATGCCCCCCAAGCAATGGCTTCGTAATTGACTTTCCAAAGCTATTTACAACTCACTTTTCTCGTTCGGCTTATCAGCCAATAACATGTCAAGCCAAGCTGACACGCTCGCACTCAGCTTGGGTGGAATTCCAAGCAATTTACAGGGCAAATCAAGCCCATATAATCTCACAATGATATATATTAGTTTAAGATATATATTAGTTTAAGAGTGAGCACTGAACGCTTCATTCACTCTCTCGCTTAAACCTAGTTCAAATGCACAAACCTAGAAGATCTGACCTAGGGTTATTTCAATCAAGCTCTGGGCAACCATATCCAGTTTCTGGCTCGGTGCCACCCAGATCAAAGAGCTATTTAAACTCTAAATATAAGGTAACTCTGTCTTGGCCATACAGTAGCTTTCAAAGCTGTGAGGATAGGTGAAATTATGCCATCTGTAAGCAAAATGAACTCAGACTTGAACAGATTACAAGTGCCAGTATGAAATATATATTCTGTTAACAGGGATTTTGGGTGTTAATGGGCAAAATGGCTCAATAAAGTAACAAACATCTCAGATGACAAAAGAAGATAATCAAAATACAGTACAGAATACATGGAATCACAAACAAAATGGTTTGAGTCGTCCTTTGGTGTACATATGGGTCATTATTTTAGGGATTAGGCCATTTTCTAATGCACATGCTGCTCAAGCCGCAGCATAACACAGTTCGATTTTGAAAAAGTAACTAATTACATATTTTATATTTAAAACATTAATAACTCAATGAAAAATTAATATTTTTTCACACTGTAAACTATCAAAATGAAGCTAAGAATCTTATCTTTCTATTAATGGAAAGATTTTAATGTGTATATTATGCTCAATATTAAAGCGAAAGTAATTTAAAAGAGTATAATCCAGATTTTATTATATGATTATATCTAATGATATAAAGTAGATCACTTCAAAGCTAATAAATACTCTTTTTTAATATACAACAGCTTTTTTTATTTGATGAAATTAAATATAAGATTGAGAGCTTTATTTTAGGATTTTATTTTATTTAAAAAGCTCAATTATTTAGGATTTTATGATAGTTTGAAGTTAGGGTGTTTTTATCACTGTTTAGATTGATTTTAAGGTTCAAGTGAGCTTCGAACCTCAAATTAAGCATTCTTTAAATGGAATTCTTTAATATTTTATCATTTTAAAATATGCGGAAGAGTTACAATTAACTGAATACATCATTTTAATTGATTTGCATTGATTAAAAAGAGGATATGATGTAATAATAATGCTTAGCTGCTTCACATGTATCACTTGTGCATGAAAACTGGGTATTTAATCAATTCTGCAAACATAAATTCAAGTTCAAACTATAATAAAAGCTATCACACCATTTCTTTCAGAATGGTGTCATTTAGCTTGGTATATAAGAGCTAAAGCACCACAAAGCTTCTAATCCAAAAGACCCCATTCAAAGGCCACATTCTGATCATAACTACTCCAACATTAAGGCACATTTCAGAGATCTGACCTAATTACAGATTCAAAATACTACCATGTCCTCAGTTAAATTTACTTCTGCCATGCTACCCTTTTTTCCCTTGAGAGCTTTAACAAAAAGAGAGAGAATTACAATGTTGAAAAAGGCATTCCTCTTTATTGCTGGTGATGATCTTGATAATTTCATCAAGCACTTCCTTACTCAAACTGAATTTGGGAAAGCTCAGTTCCTGCCAACTATTCAAATTCAAAAAGACAATGAGTTCATTGAAAACTTAAAGGATCTCATGAAATCTTCTCCCCAAAAACATCTCCCAGCCTTGCGATCTCTGGTTACTTCCAGTTACTCTTTAAAAGAGCTTAATGATATGGGTTTTAATATAACCAAAAGTGAGTTTGAATACTCAAGAAAAATAAATAAAAATAAAAATGTAAGTTTAAACAAAAAAAGCCAAAAAATAATAACTATTCATTAAAAAAAGAAATAACTGAAAAAATAATTAAAAAATTGCTGGAAAATTCTTTTGAAACAAGCCAGTTTACAAAAAAAGTGCCTGAAAAAATTCATAAAGATATAGAAAAAGAGATGAGTAATTACTCAACTGAAATTAAATACTCTCTACTTAAAACAAAAAAAGAAATATATGAAAATATGAAAATAAAAAATGAAATTTCGGTTTCAATTTCTACTTACTATAAGTTAATCCCTAAAAATATAATAAAAAGTAAAAAACAAACTGATATGTGCAATATTTGTAATTTAAAAAATTCACTAGAAAAAAAGAAGGAAGAATGTGAAAGTAAAAACTTGCCATTATCAGAATCTATAGACAATGACTTAAAGACTATTAATCAGCACCAAGACTTTTATATTCATCAAAATTGTGAATATAAAAAAGATGTTAATGAATTAGATGATGAGTCTTGTGTTGTAGTTATAGATTATAAAGAAAACTTAAAGGTTGGAGGTGGTCCAATTGAGACCAATAATTGTTTTTTATTCAAAAAAAACCAATCTCATTATTAGGGTTTGCATTAGTTTTTAAGGAAAACAATAAAATTAAATATGAATATCATGATTTTTTGTCTCAAATATTATCACATGATTCTTTATTTTCAGGTGAGTGTTTATAAAAATTCTTAAATTAGATAGATTTAAAAAAATAAAAAAATAAAAATATGGACTGATAATGGAAATCATTTTAGATCATATGAATTTTTATATTACTTATTTAAAGAGGCACCTAAATATATTAAGGGTTCTATAAAATATAATTGTTTTGTGGAATGTCATGGAAAAAGCATTGTTGATGGTCACTTTGGTGTAATATCAAAAACATTAAAAGAGAAAGAAAATCATTTTTATATTAAGAATATAAATGATATTAAAAATATTTTTGAGCAAGAAGAAAAAAGAAAAGAGTTATATAAATCAGCGCTATTAGGCTCAAATATTTCTCAAAAGTCATTCTTTTATATTTATGAGAGAAAAGTTAGGCCTATAAGGAAAAAGCTCAAAGTTAAAACTCTGCGCATTAATATTTCATATTTGATGAAAGATGGGAAGTTGTATACTTCACCTTTAACATTTGAAAGTTTCTCAGAATATTCTGAGATAACTTATCATTTGAAATCACGTGATGATACCAGAGAAACAAAAATATCAGAAGATGCTAGTGGTGCACTAGGGCAAGTTCATGAAGTAGGGCAGCTTACTAGAGGGTGTATTTTAAATAGAGTTATCAGTCTTTCAAAAACAACAACATTTTTTCTGAAACAAACCAAGAATATTTATGATGAGCCAAAGATAGGGTAATAGCATTTATAGCTTTGGGGCTGCTATTACTCTCCCATGCAACTCATCATAAATATTTTTGGTTTGTAGTTTGTAGTAGCACTTAAGATATTTTCAGTAATACTATAAGTTGCAATTTTCAATTCTAAAATTGATGATTTATTTTTTAAAAAAAATCATCTAGGCCCAAGATCAATTCAAGTTTTGGAATTTGTTTATTGTATTTTAAGCTTTCTGAATAAATTGAATATGAATAATGTGATTAAGTTATAAAAGAATAAATCTGGCGCCTAGGCATAACAAGAAAAATAATGACCCATATGTATACTATTAAATTGGTAACAAAATACACTCAGGTGCGGCGAGCCAAAACTCAATCCAAAAACAAAACACTATAGCAACTCAATATACAAACAAAATCACCCAGTATTTCTGTAAAGTGAGGTGTATGCAAGCACAATACCTAGTTATCTAAAATAAGACACAGGATCTTAAATATAAAGCATAAACATTGTTCTGGGTGTTTAAATGTGGCAGAAAATCTGGGGGAATTGGGTGAAAATTATATCAATCATTCTAAAATAGGCTTTGTAAACCCAAAAACAACTAATTAAGACATAAAAAACTATAAACAGATAGTTAGGTGGGATATATTCTAATTAAATGAGCATATTCAGATAAAAAACAAAATTTTAAAATCAGGGCATTAGCTTAATTTTTCTTGATTTAGTATTTTTTATAGTAAAATGGAAGGGAATCAACAACAGAGTGGCAACACAGCCAGTGTGCACCATGATTGGTGGTGTCCTTGCAGGTCAAAACCCAAGTAAGTGCAACACATATGCCTACTCAGAAAGAAGGCAAGAGATCAATGAATACTGTCGGGGTTGCACCAACACAATAACCTGTCCAGGACACACAGGCTGAAGAAGAAGAGCATAATCCAAGGGTGCCCAAGATATCAAGAAAGGTTACCAAGGTTGTCACATCTAAAACAGTGAGCAACAAGAAATTTGAACTCACTTATTTGGTATTTAAGACTGTTTATTACCAGGAGTATGTTCCAACAAGCATGATAAAAATGGTTCATCCAGTAATCAACACTAGCTATGAGCCTTATGTAAGCAATAGTAACAAAGACAAGAACATTGAGCCAGAGTGTTATATAACTGTGGAGGATCAGCAGGTATTGGAGAAGGTCACAGCCTCCTATAACAAAGTATTCATGCCTTGTGTGACACTCACTGAACAGAAATTTGACTTCTCTATGCCCAAGAAGCCAACTTGGAATGTTATTTACAAAATAAAGTGTATTATTTTTATCAAGTTGATACAGTAGTTTTAAAAGCTATGGCAACAAGCAAAAATTCTTCAGATTTAAACAAAATGATTTCAGATTTAAACAAAATCCAAGTTGCGCGAGATTCAGGATTCAATTAATTTAAATATTTTTGGTTAATAAATGAACTGTCAAACCAAAAACAAAATTTCACTCACCCATCATACAAAATTATATCAAACATCAAGCAGTGTAGTTCAAACCACAAACAAAATGAACTGGCACAACAACTGAAATGGATGGATGCTATTCCGGAGTATATTATAATCCAAGCAGGATTCATATGAGGCACCAACAGAAGGACTAAAGTGAAACAAAATTGGAGAAATCTAGAAGCAAGATTACACAAGCACAAAACTAAATGAACTCACACAAGATGTGTAGTGTGAGCAGCCTAAAATAGAAAGATAACAGTTTAACAGCCAATCAACAGCTATCCAATTTAGGACCAGAGGCATTTTATCCATTTTCATGGCTCCTGATTTGTATGAAATGGTTTTGAGAACTTTCCAAATATGGACTTGTGATTCCAATAAAAATAATTCATTAAATTTTAAAATTTCTACTTTTAGTGATTTTATCCTAGGTTTTTTACAATGGTTTTTAATAACAACATCTTCAATGGCACCAGCAGCCAAGCCAGCTTCAATGGAGGCAAGGCTCAGAACGTAGAGGCACCTGTTTACACCCAAGCCTTTGAGGCGGGTAACAAGGAAGCTGACCTGTACCTTACCACTGACCCCTATGGCTTTGACTTGTTTGAGAGTCACTTAGCGTCTAGCTCTGCCCCTGCTCCCACACCCACCCCTGCACAAGCTGCCCGTCAACTAACCAATCAGGATGGCAACCCTGATTTGGAACATCTTTCTGCCACCAGCCAACCTGCTCCCCTCTCAGCCAATCAGGCTTCAGCTCCCCCGGCCCAGTGCCCCAAGCGACAAATCATCACCGCCCAAATTCTTCAGGAAATTGTGGCACTCAACCTGCAGGGTCTGTCCTGGGATCAGATTGCTGCCCAGTTGCAATTTACCTGAGCCACCATAATGCGGGAGTTCAACAACCTAATGAATAAAGGGAATCTGATTGGGACGGCCAAGAAGCCAAAGAAGGCCACAGAGTCCCAGATAACCGAGGCCTACCCAATAATGCTTGACCTCCTCCAGCGGGACCCCAAGCTTCCCTTGACCCAGGTCTGGAAGCAGCTTGCGCACCATAACATATGGGTCTCCGAGCGCATGGTGCAGCTCTGGATGTATGGGAAGGTGGCTTCCATACGGGGTCTTACCAATTTTGCCGGCAACCAATGGGATGGCGCTGAGGATTCCCTGTATGATCCCGCCATTGAATCCACCCTGGTCTGATGCCTGACTAGTCTGTCAGATGATGTCATGTTCATCTCTTACTATAAGCTATCCATAGCTTTTGATGATTTTGGTACCCAAGGAAAAGCTGCCACTAAGAATGGAAGGAAGAAGGTCAAGAAGGGGACTTTCATTGGTGCATTTCTGGCTGTTTCAGCCAAGGGTTTTGTCTACTATCAGAAAAACCCTGATTTCATTAATGGCTACTCATACAGCCACATCCTCGGTGGATTGCTCGACTCCTGGGATGGCTCAAATTCCAAATACCGGGTTTTCTTGAGCCACCAGATGGAGGGAAGCTCCACCGCCCTTGAGGCCATCCAGGGACGCGGGCACCAGGCCTCAGTCTACCCCGCCAGCCATGCTGACGTCCATCTGGCTGATGTTGTCTTCTTTAACATTGGAGATACACTACAGGAGCGCCGCCCTCAGGCTTTCAACAACCTCTATCTTGGGGTCCTTGATCACAATTTTCTCTTTGGTCACCAAATGGTGGCTGACTTGTTTGCGCAAATGGTTTTCCATGTGAACATGGGCAACCAATCATGCAAGGATAAGCGCCTCCCACCCTGTGCCACAGCCACCTACCAGCCCATCCAGCCAATGACTGATGAGGAGTACAATGAGCGGTATATAGCAGCCATCACACGCAATCCTCCTGCCTCCACCCCCGCCACCAACACCCCCTGCCTGCAAACCCAACCCAACCCATCCAATCCCAGACTCCCCAGGCCAGCACCGCCTCTATGTCCTCCTTCCTGTGCCATTCTGCCTACTAGGCATCACTCTTCCCGCCCCAATAAACCCCTGTCACCAAACATTTTCTATTTATATTATCTTTTTTTGAATTTCAATTGTTCATGTTCTCTTTGTTTATAGTTGGTTTTATTCTTTATGTTCAGCTTATTTCTATAAAATCATATATTTACTAAGGTGTGTATCTAGATCCTGAACACAGTTATTTTTAGCGCTTGACATAGCCCCTTGTGAAAACATTAACAACAATTTGGTGATCAGCTAAATTTGAATTAGAAAATTATAGGTTAACTTTTTTTAGATAAAGTTGTTACTGATCCAAATTCAAAACCTTAATGATAAACTTTAAGCCAATCAGGAGCCAAGTGATAAAGTGATTGTTGTGACATAAAGGGTCATTCAATAATTCTTTGATGCATGTGCACTAATTAATATGATTGGCTGGATGTTTTGCCATTGTATGCCATTGCCGCTGTGGCAAGTTGTTGATGGACTAGTGCCCAATCAGCTGCTGGGTTAGCACTAGTCCATCAACAACTTGCCACAGCGGCAATGGCGTAAAATGGCAAAACATCCAGCCAATCATATTAATTAGCGCACATGCATCAAAGAATTATTGAATGACCCTTTATGTCACAACAATCACTTTATCACTTGGCTCCTGATTGGCTTAAAGTTTATCATTAAGGTTTTGAATTTGGATCAGTAACAACTTTATCTAAAAAAAGTTAACCTATAATTTTCTAATTCAAATTTAGCTGATCACCAAATTGTTGTTAATGTTTTCACAAGGGGCTATGTCAAGCGCTAAAAATAATATGGTAATCAAGGAAACAATGCCAACACAAAGCAAACAACGCATATTGAGATGAGCGTAAAACATATACACAATGGGTAAAAAGATGGGATAATGTGATAAACGGGAAAACAAAAAGGAATAAACAAAGAGGCAACAGTATCAAAATAATACAGAATTTATTGGGGCAAAAGCTATAAAAACATATGGAAAGGTTAGTAAAAAAATAAAATGAGAGAATTGGAGAAGCTGCTAAAAGACCTCAACTTGGCGATTGCCAAAATTAAAGAGATTGACTGCAAGGTCAAAGCAAGAGTTAAGTCTGCCGTCCTTGAAGGGGACAAAATTGAAAAGGTGTCTGCCAAAGCACTCATGGCCAAGATTCCAGACACCCCCAAAACAACAATTGAGCGACTTTTAAATGTCCAGAAGCACGTTGTGGAAGGCCTTCAATTCAAGTCCTTTGCCCTCTCCGCGCTGTCTGTCTGGACAGATGACCCAGAAATGTATGCCCACCTAAGACCCGCAAAACGTACCCAAAGAGATGACACTGAGCAGCCAGCACAACTGGTTACACCAAGAATAGCAAAGCCTGCCAAGGCTGCGGGCAAGGAGGAGACTGCAGAAGGTAACCTAAAATAATAATTAATAAAAATTTCCAAATACTTACCTTTTTTTAGAAGAAGTTGATGGTGAACTCCGCCGGGTCCTGGTCCCTTTTGTCCCCGCCACATTCTACGCCAACTACGCCACTCATGTGGCCAAGCAGCTTTTCCTGTCCCCCCTGTCTTGCAGGAGCTTGAAGACCGTATTCACGGGTCCTTTCCTATGTCCAGGGAGGCATTGGCTGGGCTGACGCATGGAGAGGGGGCATCCAAGTGGGCAGTTACTGCCTACAAGGATGCCCAACTGGTCCGCCTGGACCCGGTATCACTCAGTGGAGTTTACTGTGTAAACTCCATTGAGCTTGTTTGGGACGTCCTGGTGACGCTCCCATTCAAGAATGTACCAGAGATGGGCCAGGCTCATGCGGCTGCTTGCTTCTGCTTCCCGGTGGAGCACACCCTGTCCTACTTGCTGGAGAACTTTGGGCGTGCGGTAGAAAAACTGGCTGTTGCGGATGCAACAGCCGTGAAGAAGACCAAGATCCTCCTGGCGGACTTTGGGCTGGCCTGGAGTGCCAACAAGACGGGGGTCCCAGAAGCTATGGATCTTACCTTTGGCAAAACTAAACATGAGAAAAAAATAAGCGCAGTATACAACAAACTGTGCGAGTTTACAGAAGCCTTTGCTGGGAAAAGGCTTCACCTCGTTGTTTACCTGGGGTTCCTCTTTTACTTTGGGATGGGCGCGTTGGTTGAGGACCTGGACGGGGTCCTTCTGGGGATCAACAAGGCCAGGCTCTCCCTGGATGGGAAGAAGGTCCCCCCAGGTACAACTTGGTGGATCACGTCATCCAGGACGCCTTGGTCCTGGCTGGCATCTTTGGGTTTGCAGCCCCACCAGAAAAGCTGCTCCTCCATTCCCACCTCACCATCCTCCCTTTTACCAGCAGGCAAGAATATTTTAACCAGGGTGTATCCACCGTCCACAGTGTGGCAGTGGAGGTTGTGTGCCACCTCCATTGTGGGGTGGGTACATACCGCCAAACTCACTATAGGCAATCTTAATAAATTCTCTCTTCCAAATAATTCCATTGCAATTTATAATATTTTTATTATAATAAAATTTTCTAATTCTTATTTTAGCAAACAAGATCTGCAGAATATATCCCAGAGAAGGTCTTAATAAAAGCATAATAATATATTTCAATAAAATCTACTTCTGATTTGGACACATTACATTAACTTTTTTTTGATTATTATATTTATTTTCCAAATGTGATATTAATGTGTTTGCGTAATCCAGTATCAAGCGTTTGGGATACCCTTAGATGGCATAATAAAATAATATACAATAAAATAAATAAATTACTTACATCTATTGATGGATCTTCTGAATGTGATTGTGGGTGTAGAAACATCTAAATATAAAATGATAATTGATAAATGTTGAATAATAAATTAGAGAATATAAAAAATTGGACACACTAAGCCTTTAATTGATTGGCTGTTTGGCTAGGCACACAGGGATGAACAAATCAGTGTGGCCATAGAATTTGGCCACAGTCTCAGCTGGGAGGGTATGGATCCCAGCCTGCAGCAAATCAAACAGGTCCTCAGTCCCAGTTGGGGTTCCTTGCTTGACAACTTGCTTGAGCCACCCAAAGACTTCCTTGATGGGATTTAGGAAGGGCAAATAGGCGGGGAGGAAGAGAAGGCGCATATTTGCTGTGGCCAATTGCTGGGGGCCCACTGCAATGCTTGTGTCAATTATTGGGAATTCCTCAAGAATATCAGCCACCTTGTGGAGACCAACATTGTCCAACACAATTACGTTGGTGAAGCCCGGGCTTGTGCGCCTCAGGTGCTCCTGGACCAATCGGAGAAATGACAGGAAGGTCTGGCTATTGTGGGAGCCTAGTATCATTTGGTAGAGCTCAACCTCCTTTGGACCGAGGAGAGCCACCATTGAATAGGCTGTGGCGCAGACTGCAGCACGCCAAGCCACCCTGTCATTGGAGCCTCTGGGGACATACCCATACTCATTGCGCATTGACAAGGCAAATGCTGATTTGTCAATATAGTAAAATTTGACTGTCCCCTTGGCTTTGAGGGCAGTATACACCTCTGCGTAGTTTTTCCGGGTCTCAATATTGGCTGGGCTGTTCCAATTGTATGGGGATACCCCAAGTTTTTTCCAGGAAAATTGCATTCCCTTGACCAGATGGTAGTAAAAGGAAATTGAGGCCTTGATCCCAAAAGCGGACTTGACCATAGCCTGTATATTTGCCAGTTCAAGATGGCAGTCCCAGGTGATCCACTGGCGGATTGCCCATTTGTGCTCCTTGGTGAGCATAGTGGAAACGCGCAAGGATTTCTCCTCGGCAAGGACTCAGCCAGTATCAATGAACTTGTTGAAGGTCTTGCTGGCGTACTTGGGATCCACCCCAACAAGGGCCGCGGCCGCCTTGTAGTCACCCAATTCCCGCATTAGCTTAAGCAGGATGATGCGTTTGATGTCGGGGATGCGCTTCTGGGCGGGCTTTGTGGGTTCAGAAAAGCCAGGATCCTGATTGATGACAGGCTTGCAAGGCATGGGCACCTTGTTGTAGAAGGCTGCAACTTTCTTTAGCACTAGCTGTCCCTCATTGGTTTGGTAGAACTGGGGCTCCTCGTCATCCTCCTGATTGCCATCACTGACGTAGGGCTCATAGCTAGTATCAAGTACAGGCTTCACCTTCTCCAGCATGGCTGACGGGGCCAACTCTTGCCGGTACACAACGTCAAACACATACAAAGTAAGTTCTACCTCCTTGTTTCTAACCATTTTTGTTGTGGTAACCTTGGTGGGCTTCTGGGTCAGCTTTGGGACCCAAGGGTTGATGCTCTGCACCCTAGCAGCTTGTGCTCTTTGAACTGGCTGTGTCAGTGCAGCGTCACTATGGAACTCTCCTCTCCCGCCTCCCTCCTGAGTAGGCACTTGTGTTGTACTAAGTCTATTCTTTGACCCGCGGGGCAACCGCGACTGCAGCGCACAACAGGTGCAATGGTAGTCTGTTGTTGTGTTCCTTCCATTTTTAGAATTTAATAAAATATTAAATAAAACTTAATTAAGTTACTCTCTAATTTTAATTTTTGCTTTTATCTGTTTATGGATATTCAATTATTATTTTTTCCCACCCAATATCCCAATTATAGATTTTTTATTTCTTAGTTAGTTGTTTTTGGTTTTACAACGCCCATTTTAGAATACTCAAAAAAATCCACCATTTTTCCCAGATTTTACTGCCAAATTCAAACACCCAACACAATATTTTTAAAATTTATGTTTCAGATCTTGTGTCTTATTTTAGATACCTTGGTATCATTCATGATTACAATCCATTGCACACATTGCGTGAGTGATTTTGTTTACATTGTGAGTTGCTATTGTGTTTTGTTTTTGGATTGAGTTTTGACACACCTTGCTTGGGTGTATTTTGTCACTGATTCACATAGTAAACATATGTACACTGAAAGTCAACTCACACCATTTTGTTTGTGAATCAATGTATTTTGGATTATATTTTGAATGGTTTTGCTTTGCGTGTGAGCTTTTTGTTGCTGTGTTGACCCATTTTGCCCATTAACGCCAATAAACCCTGTTAACAGAGTATATATTTTAACCTGAGACTTGGATTTTGTTTAAATCTGAAATCATTTCATTTAAATCTGAAGAATTTTTGCTTGTTGCCATAGCTTTTAAAACTACTGTACAGTATACTGATGACTGCAAGAAGGATATAGGTATCAGTAAAGAAGATTCAAAATATGTCAATAAACTATTCAATCAATTTATCAACACCAGGAAAATTCTCTATTTAGAGAAACTCAAGTGCCCGTCAACCCTGCTCACCAAGGAGCACTAATGATCCTTCTCTCAGTGAATTAAGTGAGACTGCAATCTTGAACTGGAAAATATACACTCTATGATCAAGTCCAATTTTGGGATTGAAGCATCAGTTTTTTTTCTATCATGTGATCAGAAAGCTCTGATTTTTCTGGGAATTTTTTTTAAAGTTACTCCCCTCTTTAGCCTTGGATAAGACCATCTTCCTTCAGTGTACAAAGAAAACTTCTCAGAACCAAGCTAAGCCTATTAATTTCCTTGAGAATTTAGCTCACACAATTGACAAGAGATTTTTATTGGCATATTTTTCTCAGGTGGTAACCACTGATGATCAGATTTATGTCCCTACTTGAAAAGAATCCCTGATTAATTTGGACTACTTGTTGGCTTGGTTTTGTCCCCATTTAAAGCAAATAAAGTGTAACCAATCAGGTTGCACTTCTGTTAAACCAACAAATTCTAATCAAACTGGATTAAATACTGCCCTGAATCATTCTATAGGCATCAGCCAATCAGAAGTGATGCTGGAAATTATTAGGAAACCTTTCAACCCATTGGATTTTCCCTTGCAAAATTTCTCTTCAAGCCAATCAAATTTGAGTCCTGGGTCAGGTGACCTTTGAACTCAAACTTTATTCTTAAAGCAAGGCAGGGGACTTTCAGTCTCCTGCTTGCTCATTCTTATTAATAAAGTTTAACTCCCAAAAACTTGGAATTTTTAGAAGGTTTTTGGGTCCATTTTATTGACCCCTTGATCCTCTAAAGTTGTTAGTGAAAGGGCCTATCTTTACTTACCCCTATCATAGTTTTCTTTGTCCTGGTGTTGCTTTTGAAGCCTCTAGAGTTGGTTTTAGTATTCACGTTATAGCTTACTCTTTTTGTTTTTGAGATTTAAGTTTGATCTTAACAATTAATGTTAAAAGCTTCATAAATACTTAATTTAAGTTTGAAATCATATCCCTTTTTCTCTGCCTCAACTTTTTAGCCTATACACTCAATGAAAAGGCTTTTTTGTTTGTATTCCTTAACAACTACACTTTTGGGTCTTCTCTTCTTGCTTTTTGGTACCAAAGAATATATATTTTTTTGGCCAGGCCCCAGTTCTCTCCTGATCTCATTTGTTAAGCCTAAAACCTATTGATGGCTTCAAAAATGCTGATGCCTGTACTGAAATTTGTGGCTTTCACCTTGGCTTCAGTTTTAGTGATGATCTGGTCCATCTCCTCAGTCCTCTGAGGCCAAATTTCCTCTTCTGTTTGCTATGTAGAGAATAATCCCACTCATTTCATACAATTGTTTGAGGACATTCCTGGGCATGCTCAGGATATTCTTGCTACCAGCAAGAACCTCTTTAAAAGTCTTACTTGTGATGAACTTGAATTATTTTCTCTCAAGCCAGCTCCTCTGACTTCTCAAAAATAGGATCTCCCAATGCCTCTCCTTTTCACAAAACCAAAGTACACAACTTCTAAGAAAGAGTTGGGTCCCCAAGAGTACTCTCCCAAGCGGAATTCCTGGTTACTTGGTGATATCCTCTTGATAGGTTTGGATTCTTACTTCCCCTGACTATCTCATGCATCCTCTCTCTGGACGCCACTTTGAGCGGCCATACCAGTCCTACACTGGATGATGCCTTGGTGGGTCTTCTCCCCAGGATGGGAGCCAAAATTAGTTAGTTTGGCCCCCTCTCTTACAAAAATAGATGTATTACCTACAACTAAAACAGCTCAGCCAATATTGAGATCTGGGAAAAATTCAGAGGCTATACTGCTCCTTGAGAGCAGTATATGTCTCTGTGTATTTTTACCATATTGATGAATCAGCTTTTGTGTTACCTATGTAAAATGTATATGAATATGTGCTTAAAGATTCCAAGGACAGAGTAGCTTGATGTTCATCAGTCAACGCCACTACTGTCATAAATTCACACTTCAATGAAGTTAAAAGAATGACTTTAGGTAGGTTTGATTTTTTAATTTCAAATGAAAATGTCCTCAAATTTTCCTTCCTTTTTTCTTGTTTGATAGTGTAACTTTATCAAACCCCCAAATTAGTCCTATTTTTAAATTAAGGTCCTTTTTATTTTCACTTATCTTTTACCTGTGTTTACACTACAATGCCATATTTGATTTAACTACATCCTTGTGTACATTAAGATTTACTAGCCACTTTGAAACTATATACATTAGTTTTCATAGCTCTGAAGCTAAGCAAAAAAAACTCATCTGTAAGTGAGAATAACTGAGGTTTAAATGAAATTAGCTCATATGAAAACTGAATTAAAATCAATTAATTTGTATTGATTATCAATAAATTTGGTTTTAATTCTATTTTGTTCTGAGATGAGTTGATTTTTTATATCTGAGTTGATTTTTTTGTGCCACAACTTTGAAAACTATTGTATTATAAGCTCAGAAGGGAAGCTATTTAACACTTGTTAAGATCATCAGAAGATTTTTAATCAGCATTGGTTTTGACATTAATAGTAATTGAATTATATTTGCTCAGTTTCTTGGTTTCTTTATCTCTTATATGTTCAAAAATAATGCATAGTTATTTTAGTATATATAGATACCTTAAAGTGTGATGTGGTCTTTATCCTAAATGAGGATAGTATAGACAGGAATGAGAGCATTCTCAAATGCAGCAATGTAACTAGCTCATTAAATATAACAGTAGCACATTTTTATTGTTGTCTATTTCATATATAGGTTTATTTTAAACTTTTTTGACACAAGTAGAAACCCAATTGAAAAATAGCATATACCCTTATATTGGATAATTTATACCTTATTTAGGTTGTTGTGTTTGGCTCTTGGGGACAATATCCAAGAGGGCACAACAGGGATCTTTTATTACAAAAGGTTTGAGGTTCAAAGCTAGCCTTGGATTAGCCTTCAGGGCAAAATTAAGGGGATATACCTTAATTTCTTGGAAAGATTAAAGAGAGTTTCCTTTTGGTAAAAATAATATGCTTGAAGATTATAAAAGCCAATACAAATGTTAATAACCTTGTCTTTATTTAGAGTGATAATTCTACATATATGATAGACTGAGATCGGGGATCATTCATTAGATAGACAAAGGGGCTGGTTAGGTTTGAAATTGTACCAGGATCAGAACAACTAAGATAGCATGATCCGAAATGCATAGATATTGCAGTTGACTCATTTATGGAAAGAGGATAGCTGTTGAATTCAAAAGTGAACCCAACCAGATCTTTGCAAGTATTACAATTTGTAGGCCATATCAAATTAGCATTGATAGCACAATTTACAGCATGTGTAATATGATATAGTAGAATAAAACAGATCAAATTATTATTCAGCTTCATCCTTTCAGTCATACCAAACTTTAAAAGAAATAACTTGGTGCTGAAGGTGTGCTTTACCTTTTAGAAAAGAACCAATCTCATTAAAGTGTTTGGCCAGAGAATATAGAAGTGATTACAGTAATCTTCAAAAAAACAGTCAAGCTCTATATCTCTCCCTTGAAGATTTTGACATGCTGTGCAAAAGATGGTGGCCAAGGAGATCAGAAATAGGGATAATTGGTGTAACAACAGCATGGGAAGCAGTGGAGGAAATAACTTCAGGCTTGGAAACGGGGTTTGCAGATATTTCTTGCACTCAGGCACACAACAATAGACAATAGGTAAAGCAGCTCAGAAAGGTGTGGCTTCAAAATGTGTTGTGAAGAATAATAGATGAGGGGGGAAAGTGCTTTACTCCTTTTGGAGCTATGGTTTAAATCAGTTTATGAATTGGTTTAGTAACGCGATGTTTACAATATTTCGGATTATCGTAACGTCGAAAAGTAATCCAGATGTATTAAACACAGGGCTGATTCGGCCTTGCTTTTGCTCAGGGCTATCCGTGTCAGAGTTATTTTCTGATTTTAAATATCACGGAATTACCGCCATGGTTGTGGCGGCCCATAGCCGGAAATCAGCCGGACTGGGCCAAAGCTTTCCAAAATAAATACGAAAGATACACTTATTGAAAGGTGATTTAAAGTTACATATCATTAACCTGTTCAAAAGATACAATTCGTACTGCTGTTATATCAGGTTTGAAAACTTTTCCGGAACAATCCTGCTAAAGGGTAAAAATCCACGCGCCTTGTGACCTTTACATCTTTTTCTTAAAGGAACATGGAGTTTACTCAAGCTGATAATCTTACCGAACTTCTGGCTAAAAGGAAGGAGAGCACCAAAAAATTAAATGACCTTTCCATGAAATATCACGGAAGACAAGAACAGATATTTAATTTAGATAGATTAATTGGAAGAGTACTGGCCTATTTAAACTTAGCTAAATTTTATTCAGGGAAGTTGTAAAGGCCCTGAAGTGGCTTATATATGGGGGGATGTTTCCTCAGGAAAGTCCGCTGTTGTTAGGAGCTATTTTGAATCGCTTCATGCAACACAGAACGAGCATGTGTTTCTCAACTGCACCGAGGCTTTCACTCCCAAAAGTATCTTTGAAAGGATTCTCAATACCTTTAATTGCTCTTATCCCACCTTCCCTCCCACTCCCAGTGCCAAGAGTTATATCAAATGCTCACAGCTCCCCAGCTTTATTGAACTTCTCAGTTCTGTCATCTCAAAGCGCCCAGAAATATTTACCTGGTATCTGGTAATCTCTTCCCAATATTTAATTAGAGTTTTAAATTAATTTCGTTGCTGAACTCCCTAAATCATTCTTAACCTAAATTTTATTACACTAATTAAAAGAATATTTTCTAAAGAATATCGGGTATTCTTTTAAATCATAATAAATTAAAAGTCAAGTTTTTTGGTATATTAACAATGCTTCGATCTTTGGTGCAATTTACTGTAAAAATAACCCCTTCCCCTACATTATAGAATAAACCAGATTTGATTTATGCTAATCTTTTCTAAAGGTATTTGACCAAGTGGAAAAGATACGAGATGCCACTTGGAGCTTTTTGCCTGTGCTTTTTAAACTTTCTGAAAAGGTACTTGTGATTTTTGATATCTGCTGAGTTTTAAGACTGGAGGAAATTTTTCCATTATTCTGATTGGTAAAGTTCCATGGGAAAATGTTCGCCCCAGCATTGGTGTCCGTGATCCTGTTGTTGTTCACTTTCCAGAATATTCAAAAGAAGAATTAGTTGAAATACTTGCTCGTACATCACCTCATACATTACCTCCTTTCAGAGGTTCCATCAAGAAGAATGGTGCAGTATTCAGAGGCTTTGCTGCCCTTCTTTATGATACTGCATACAGTTCCTGTCGCAACTTAACAGAGATGCAACATTTGGCTACTCAGATCTACCCAGTTTTTGTTAAGCCGCTCCTTGATGATCCAAGTAAAGGTGCACATCACTACTAACAACCCACTAGCCAGGGTGCTGAGTTTGCTTGAACTTTACAGTATTGCCAAACCCCACTTTGAAAAGGCGACCCAAGCTATCTACGCTCGCAATATCTCCCTTACCCATGAAGCTTCTGTCAAAGGAAAATGTAAGCCTCATATTTAGACTTATTTAATACTTTAGCTCCTTCTCTTCTGCATCTGCCACACTATTCAAAGTTTCTTTTAGTTGCAAGCTACCTTGCATCTTACAACCCTGCAAAATCAGATATGGAGTATTTTTACCGAGGAGCTATCCCAGGCCAAGGTACCAAAAGGCAAAGGATAACTCATTCCACTGCCAAGCAGGCTGCAAAGAAATCAAAAGTATTCTATTGTATTTTCTCTTTCTAACTGACCATTCATAGATTGCCCCCCAGCTCTTAGGACCTCAACCTTTTACATTAGAAAGAATGCTTGCTATTTTTTATAGCATTGTTGATGATCCAAATCTTACAACAACTGTCCACATTGACACACAGGTACACCAAACACAGCCATTCTACTTATTATTTAGATAGCAACTCTTGCTAGCCTCCAGCTCCTCACTCCAATGGGGGTAAAATCAGGCCATGCTGCTAAGCTAGCTCAGCTTAAATATAAAGCAGCATTGCCCCTAGATGCTACTAAATTGATTGCTCAACAGCTAGATTTTCCTCTGGATAAATATCTATATTCTGATGATACATAAGGCAAAATAAAATATCAGATTTAAAGTGGAGTTTATTCATGCATTCTATCCTCAACTATTTTGGTATTTGATATTTCATTCTGTATCATGTTGGTATAAAATTTTATTAGCTGAGCCTAAATATACAGTAGTTAATATGTACAGCTTAACATCATGGAGCTAAGCCAACGGCAACTGTGGTGAAGTCGACTCCCTGGTACTCGACAAATTGGCAAGTACCAGGGAGTCAACTGCCGCATGTGTGAATCTAATAGTATTTTTGGCTTAACTGATTTTAAGCTAATTTTTACTAGTAATTTAGGGGTTCAAACTCAAAATCTGATATTAAAAACACTGAAATTTGACTCTGTCTAATAAATCTGTTAGCTCAAAGACCAATTTAAGGGGCAATTTATAAGTAAATTTACTAATGAAAATTAAACTACTTGTGTTTGACACTCTAAAATAAAAAGTGGCCAGTTCGACACTTTTTAAGCCAAATCCTAAGTTTATTAATAAAACACATATTCACTTATATAAATTTTATTATTTACTATTATATTTTTATTATTAGTGTCAATAGTCGTTGATTAAGCTTCCAAGCATCACTATACTGGATTTAGTGGTCTACATACTAATCAACTGCCCATTTGTTTTACATTATGTCTATTCTGGGTTTGTAGATTAAGTGGTGCCACATAAATTAAACCCAATTTATTAATAGATTTCATATGCAATTTATAAAAAATGGAAACTCAACTCCCCTTCTGTTCTACACTATCCACTTGCCACATGATTGGTTTCAGATTTAACTAGTCAAAGGCTCAGAACTAAGGCTAAATTAATAAGTGACACACTATGAGCGCCTTTTGACACCCATCAACTTGACACTTTAACTGTGGGACTAGTGCAGAGAGCTTTTTAACGTTTTAAAAAACACAATGGTAAATAAAACACTCCCAGCTCCTCCCAGCATAATCATATCACTAATAAACACCTTTTAACTCATTTAATTTTTTAACTTATGTTGTTTTTATCTTTTTTTTGGGCATATGAAACTGCCTTGCTTTTGGGTTAACTTTGAACCTGTTTTTAAATTAAGCAAGTTTTATATGTAAAAACATACTGTAAATTCAGAGCCTAAACATAAAAATGTGGGATTGTCAAATCCTTGGTCCAACTTTCAAATCACTTTTGCAGGATGGCCTTTTTTTAATTAAATTGATTTTTTGTATATTTATTTGAATTTTTAAAAATGCAGGAACTCATAGATACTTTGCAAATTTCAAGTCAAACTGCATATTTCCAATGAACAAAATGAATTAACGGGAATCAGATTTGAAGCGTTCAAATCCATCAACCATTTTCATTAAGTTTACTATGTTTTTTGGAATTGTGGGATTGTCAAATCCAAGAACCAAATTTCAAATCACTTTTGAATACCACTAGTAAACTCAAATGTTAATTGCAGGAACTGGAATTCAAATTTAATGTACAGTAAGCACACTAGGAAACACCAACCCAAATCAAGAAGCTCCACCACAACTAAAATCAAATGAAATCTCAATCTCAATAACCATGTTTAGACATAAAAAGCTATCAAAATTTAAAATTATCCAAACCCAGAAAGTATACAATATTATACACTTAAAATCACGGATATAGAAATTCTGTTACTATTCAAGATTAAATCAAGAGAAAACAACTACCCACAAATAACCCAAAAATCTAAATAAATACATATTTAATCTAAAAAATATTTTTTATTTTATTTTTATGGACCAACAATCACATTTCCAACCAGCTCCTGCACCAGCCTGCAGGCAGCCCGCCCACGAGAGCATCCCAGAGGGTCCAAGAATAGACCCATAACCCAACTTGAGGAGAGTCATGCCAACACACAGGCCTCCCAAGGAGTCAGCACCAGCCAACCACCTCTCACATCTCAAGCCAGGAACAGTATCCTGAATCCAAGACAGAAGCTGCTCTCAAGGCCTGCCATCAAAGTCTCCTATACCAGGGTCACCAAGAACACTAAGGTTACTAACACCTCCACTGTGTACCCAGTTTGTCACCTGGCCCTGCACTTTTGATCCAAGAGTTGCCACTTTCTGCCCCTGCGTTTTTGACACGTCTTATGAGCCATTGGCCACCACTGTTGAGCCATCTGTGTCTGTGTCTTATACCACCATTGACGGCATCAGCACAACCAAGCGTGATCCCACCTTCTACACAAAGGTCCCCATCCCCTGTGTTAAGCCAGCCAGCCAGGATGCTGTGGTACCTGCCAAGGGCTGGCGTTGGTTGACAGATAATCAGTGTGAAGCTCTCCTCAACTGCTTGAACAAGGGAATGGCAGTTCAGGATATTGCTCCCAATTTGGTACTGTAAATTCAGAACCTGAACGTAAAAATGTGGGATTGTCAAATCCTTGGTCCAAATTTTGAATCACTTTTGCAGGATGGCCTTTTTTAATTAAATTGATTTTTGTGAGTATTTATTTGAATTTTTAAAAATGCAGGAACTCATAGTCACTTTGCAAAGTTCAAGTTGAGCTGCATATTTCCTATGGACAAAATGAATTAACTGGAATCAGATTTGAAGCGTTCAAATCCATTAACCATTTTCATTAAGTTTACTATGTTTTTTGAAATTGCAGGATTGTTAAATCCAAGAACCAAATTTCAAATCACTTTTGAATGCTACTAGTAAACTCAGATATTAATTGCGGGAACTGGAATCCAAATTTAATGTACAGTAAGCACACTAAGAATACCACCCAAATCAAGAAGCTCCACCACAACTAAAATCAAACTGAAAATTCAATCTCAATAACCATAATTAGACAAAAAAAGCGATTAAACTTTAAAATCATTCAAATCTGGAAAGTATACAATATTATTCACTTCAAATCACAGATATAAAAATTCTGTTACTATTCAAGGCTAGCTCAAGAGAAAATAACTACCCACAATTAAACCAATAACTCCAAATAAATACATATTTAATCTAAAAATAATTTTTATTTTATTTTTATGGACCGTCAATTGCATTCCCAACCCGCTCCTGCACCAGCCCGCGGGGCAGCCCATCCACGAGGGCGTCCCAGAGGGTCCAAGAACAGACCCAGAACCCGACTTGAAGGGAGTCATGCCAATACACAGGCCTCCCAAGGTGTCATTGCCAGCCAACCACCTCCCGCACCACAAGCCAGAACAATCAGCTTAAATCCTAGACAGAAGCCACTCTCAAGGCCTGCCACAAAAGTCTCCTAAACCAGGATCACCGGGAACACTAAGGTTACTTACACCTCCACTGTGTACCCAGTTGTCACCTGGCCCCGCACTCTTGATCTAAGAGTTTCCACTTCCTGCCCCTGTGTCTTTGACACCTCCTATGAGCCATTGGCCACAACTGAGGAGCCATCTGTGCCTGTGACATATTCCACCATTGATGGCGCCAGCGCAACCAAGCGTGATCCCACCTTCTACACAAAGGTCCCAATCCCCTGTGTTGAGCATGGTAGCCAGGATGTTGTGGTACCTGCCAAGGGCCAGCGTCAGTTGACGGATAGTGAGTGTGAAGCTCTCCTCAACTGCTTAAACGGGGGAATGGCGGTTTAGGATATTGCATCCCAATTTGGTGTCACGGCCAGGTACATTGCCAACATCAACACTAAGTATGGCAATACCAGGCAAATTGCCAAATCCACCAAGGCAAAAATACAGCCAAAACTCCTTCAGCCCGTACACATCAACACAATCAAGCAGTGGGTAGCCAGGGATTGCCACCTGGACATGCTTGCTGTCCAATCAATACTTGCCACAGAGTTTGGGCTTTCTGTTTCTAAAACCCTTGTTTACAAAACAATGGTTGATTTGGGCTTCTCTTGGAAGGTGCTCGGAGTTTCTCCATACAACAGAAACAGTGAAAAGACCATCAAGGATTGACACATTTATGCCGAGACATATCTGGCACTAAAGAAGACTGGGAATGTCCAGTTCTTCTATATCAAAAAATTGTTGTTTTCCTCCTCACTCAGGTCCAGGCATGGGTGGGTTGAGAAGGGGTCCAAGGACAGCGTAGCCCATTATGCAACTGTCCGTTCCCAGACTTATTCAATGGTTGCTTTTCTAGGTCCCTGTGGCTTAGATCAATACCAGATAATTAAAGGCTCCCATAACAGTGGGACCTTTCTTGATTTTCTCTGAGCTGTCAAGGAGTACCTTTGGATAAATTATAGCGGCACAACCAACGTGTTGTGCTTGATAATGTTGGGCTCCACAATGTGGATCTGGTTGTGTCCGAGTTCCCGCCCATTGATAAAAATAGCCATTCTGCTAGCCACTGCCTTGCAGACTGCCCAATGAGACTCCTCTTTCTCCCCCCATATTCCCCATTCCTGAATCCAATTAAGGAGGTGTTTGGTTGGATAAAGAATAAGGTGAAACAAGGCCTTCCTCAGGACACTGAGGACCTATTCAACATTCTCGAGATCAGCCAATTTGCAATGCCACCCAATGTGGTGGCAGCTTTCTACAAGCACTCGGAATCATTTCTCCCAAAAGCCCTGGCCTCCGAGCAAATCAGATAAATGGGCGCCCCGGGTTTCATTTAGTTTTAATTTTATTTAGTTTGTTTTTACTAGGACTCAAAAATTATTATTTATATATAATAATGTGACATTTGATTGTATTATAGACATATAAGAATATGTAGAAAAGGTAAGTAAAATTAACTATACTAGGTATGAAGAATATATTTTTATTATAATGCATTGAATATTATATTGACTTTTGCGCTAACAAATGAATAAATTAAAAAAGATAGAAATAAATTAATTTATTTATATAATTATGAATTGTTGATGGTACTTTGGCTTTTCTAAGCCACAAATTGGACCTTGTATATCATCATATGATCCTTGTTATTTTAGTGCCACTATAGCCATACAACACAGCAACCAATGATTTTTATGTATTCCTTACTAATTTGTACTTAGGACGCAGTTCAAGTATATCAAATATGTTTATCAAATCATATCACAAGGGAAAAGTAATTTGAGTTCTAAACAATCATTTGTTTAGAACAATAGTGGAGCAGGCCGCATGATGCAAATAAATTCAATTCTCCATGTTTATCTTTGTGATAAATGGACCTGTACTTGACAAGATAATAAATAATAAATAAAAACATTAACTTATTTTTAAATATTTGACATGGTTGCAACTTTAACTATTGTCTTGTAATATATTTAGATATATTACTATTATAATTTACCTATTAAAATAAAAAATAAAAATCATAAAATAAAAGTGTAAGGGCCACTAATTCAAAAAATACAAGCCCGGGGGTTGAACCCGTGACTATTGCTGTAAAGCAAAAACGCAGGCAACCACACAAACCCGCTGGGGGATTCAAACCTCCCACAAACCACCAGAGCAGGCAAAAACTGACTTTCAAAAGAAAGAGCAGTTTAAATTCAATAACAACAACGGTAAGCAGCAAGGCAATCAGGGCCAGTTTGTTAACTGGTCCAGGGGGGCTAGCGGCCCCCAACAGTAGCAGAGCCACCAGCTCTAATGCTACAAATGAGCTGGGTGGCTCCCTACTTAGAATAAATGATGTTTGCTGGGTCATTCAGCAGATCCTATATCAACTGGGTTTGCTGAGTGATTTAGCAGATAATCCTGTTTCCACCCAATTTCCCAGTTCCAAATTCTCACCAGTTCTACAATCCAGTCCAGATCCCAGAGCCACCTCACAGCCAGTTCTACAGATTAATGCCACTTCACCCACTGATGTAATGAGACATCATCTGCAGGAAGATGATCTAGATCCTACTCACAAATCAAATAAATCCTGTTGAAGAAGAATCCCAAGCCAATGAAAACCCCACAATGCCTGCAGTTTCCAACCATTCCATAGGGTCAAGATCAGATGAGCAGCCACTCAACCAGGAATATTCACCATCAGTTAACAATTCCCCTACCCAGAAGCAGGTCCAATTTGCCAAGCAGCCCCAGCCCCAAATAATTGAGCAGGATATAATTAACTGCCAATCAGCTACCAGCAATTCACAGATGAAACCAGATGAGCCAAACCCAGACCCCAGAACTGCCCCCAGCCATGAATTAGACAGCCAATCCCACAACCCAAGCCCAGAGAACTTCCCATTTATACAGTCCAAAATTCTTGGGACCTTATCCCCTGTTCCTAAGAATGCCTTCTCCACTCCCAAAGTACCTGTGACCAAGGGTTGGACTACTGGAGCCCATCAAAGAACTGCCAGTAGTTGCTTTCATGGAAGACCAGATGAATGGTATAAGAACCATTTCCCTCCAATTAAGAAAATTGCAGACAACGTTAAATAAAGTGTATGGTCCACCAAGTAGTCTTTGCCTTCATACCCCATATACTATTATCACCTTGGACTATCCCTTACCAACCAATTAAGTCACCAGCGTCACCACTAGTAGAAACAGTAGAACCCTTAGCCATGGACTACCAACCAGGGCCCAGCCCTGGATGGACCAGCAGCTTCAACCCTCCTGCAACCCCACAACCTACTGCTAAAGTCATTCCTTATGACCACAGCAGATATGGGATGGTCATTTTGACTGTCCTTAGTCTAGCTGAAGTTGTAGTACCTCACCTAGGAGCCTATTGCCCACTTGCAGCCAGAATGCTGTACCTATCCCACTCCTTGCCCTTTCTGTATTGGGCCTTGGTGTCAAGATATCCTGATGGATGGACTCCTTCACAGTCTCCTTGGTTCAATGCTACACCTGGCCATGACAAAAAGTATAATTACAAATATTAAAAGTTTAATGTTAAAGGTTAAATATTTGAAATATACCAATTTTATTTAGTTGTGATTTATTCAATATTAAAATATTAAATATTTTTAATAGTGACTTTTAGATACTAAAATTTTAATTTTAAAATATTTAATAGTAAATATTTAATATCAAAATAATTAATATTAAAATATTTAATAGTAAAATATTTAATATTATAATATTAATGTTAAATGTTTACTATTAAATATTTCAATATTAATTATTTTAACAGTGAATATTTTAATATTAAATATTTTTATATTAAATAGTTTACTATTGAAATTTTACAAGTAAAATTTTAAAATAGTGAAGTATTTAGTATTAAAATTTTAATATTTAAAAATAAATAAAAAATAAAATAAAAAAGTTTAAGTTGCAAAGAAAAATTATTTATTAGGGGAATGAGAATTGCAAGGGGAATGTGATTATTCCAGGGAATTATACCCCAAAATTAAATTTTCTGCTAATGCGTCTAATTGGGACCACATACTCTTCTGTATGTGGTGGATGACTCTGGCGCCAATTGCTAGAGGGGTGGTCCTCAGCACCCCGGTGGTGGCCGAACGTCTTATAAAAGGCAAGCCAGTGAGGGAATCAACTAGCAGGCTTTTTTTCAGGGGGCACATAGTACCCGTATAGTGTTGCTATTGCAAATGAGTCATATAAGACTGCTCAACTGTCCTGTATCACTGTGATGTCTTCTGTCGGTCAAGGGCTACACGGCATATATCAATTTGTATGGGTACATCTTCCAACTTTTTGACGTTGGCTTTCAATATGCAGTGGAGAAGGATTCCCAGGTACACCACAACGTGGATTCTTTGCAAGCTATACTTTTCTGAGAACATGCACAATTTTTTGAAAGTTTGTACTAACCTATTGATATAGAACATTTGGCTGAATTTGAAGAGGGTACCGGGGGGCGCCCGACTTGAATCTGCCCCAAGCCTCTGCAAATGAAATAAATAAAGGTTTGAAATTATTCACGAGGACTGCATCCCCAACTTTATTTGATAGTGCCTTAAAAACTTTATTAAAAATTGCTGATTTAAGATATTCAATTCCTATTTGAAAATTGGTTGTTATTAATTTTTTCTGTATTTGTTAATATTTGTGAAGGGGAACCTTTGAACACTTTCATATATGTATTCATTGAAGTTCAGTTTTATATCCGAGCAAATTTCATTCATTTCTTTGATTTATATTGTTGATCCTAGTTTGTAGGCTTCCCTTATCCATGGCAAGCACCCCGCAGGTGGTTGATATTCCCTATCTTGAGCTTCACTATTAAAAAAATTATTCATATTCTGTTGAATTATTTTATTAATTTGGTTTTTATTTATTTGTTTTATAGGGGCCACCAATGACTGGTAACCCCCATAAAACCAACTTGGTGTAAAAGCCGCCACTTCTGTGACCTCATCCCCATCCTGGGTGATGACTAAAATAAGTATAAGTAAAACATAAAAAGACTTACTGATTGTTTCCCCTGTGGCCCCTCAGCCACAGGCGCCATATCGGCAAACTTCATGAGCGTTGGATGCTCTTCATTAATTTTCTTAGGCTTAATTTTTCCTTATTCTTCTTGCAACTTGTACTCCCTCTTGATTTTTCATTTGATAAAGCTTCTGTATTTCTTGAAGCGCTTCTGCTTTTTACTTGTATTTCATTTTCATCTGTTTCCATTTGGTCAGTTTTCTCTTCATTGGTGTTGATTTCCTTTTGAATTTCTGTTCCTTCTATTGTTTGGTCTTCTTGTTGTTTTCTTTGGCCCTCTGCCAGAACTCCCACAAATTATATGCCGCATTGTTGAACTTTAGACTTGATAAAATAGTTCCCTGTAGATTAAGTAATTTTTCTTTATTATTTCCATCTATAATATTCCCAACTTATCCAGGGCATCTTCTTTTGACTGTATCAGTGGCTGGCCCTTGTCCCCCAGCTTTCCTGTCAATATTTCCCTGATATTTTTCTCAATTTCAACAACCTTTTGCAGGTGAGCTTCTAATTTGTTGATTAAGTTATATATTGATGACATTTTTTTTTGAATTCCATCAAAAAACTGGCTTTTATAGTACTATCTTTGACGCATACATATTTTTGTCATCATCATTAATAAATTGAAGACAAAAAACGTAAATATTGCATTAAAATATTGCAATAAGACGTCAACTCTTGACATTTTGATATTATGTGCATAACTCAATGCATTTTGTTTAATAAAAATTCATTGTAAACGAGGCCTTTTTTATTGTAATTTATTTAAATTGAATGTGTTTATATTAGAGAGCCATTAACACTTGGTATAATATTAATAATTAGTGCATTTTACAGCCTGTATATTTACCTATTGGTAATAACTAAGTAAACTTCTTAGTCAGATTTTGCAAGGTAATAATAATGTAATGTGTTAATAGAATACTGTTTAATGTCATTAATTGGCTGATTTTCTTTGATGTGGCAATTGTGCATTTTCTGATATTTATGCACTAGTATCCAGTTGGTTGGTTTCACATCCAATTGCACAGGCAATAGGAAAACAAGCCGCCACCCCAACCACATTTAGTCTCGGGGTGGCAGCTTGTTTTCCTATTGCCTGTACAATTGGATTTGAAGCCAACCAATTGGATACTAGTGCGGAAATATCAGAAAATGCACAATTGCCACAGCAAACAAAATCAGCCAATTAATGACAGTAAACTGTAATTTATTAACACATTACCTTATTATTACCTTGCAAAATCTGACTAAGAAGTTTACATAGTTATTACCAATAGGTAAATATACAGGCTGTAAAATGCACTAATTATTAATATTATACCAAGTGTTAATGGCTCTCTAATATAAACACATTCCATTTTGTTAAATTATAATGGAAAAGGTCAAGTTTACAATGGATTTTATTAAACAAAATGCATTGAGTTATGAACATAATATCAAAATATCAAGAGTTGACGTCTAATTGCAATATTTTAATGCAATATTTACATTTATTGTCTTTAATTTAGTGATGATGATGAAAATATCCATAGAAATAATTATATGTTACCACATCAAATGTACAACATTCTTTACACATGGAAACCTATAACAATGTAAAAAACATATTATTAATTAAGAACTGAAAGAAAAAATCAATTTTAATATTAGTCACCAAGAAAAGATTTATTTACTAATCAAAGGACAGGAAAGGGAGGGAATGGGCAGAATGAACATTGCCTTCATCTGTGCCTATGAAAGGGACAGCATCAGAGATGATTGGGAGGGAATGGGTGGTGGTTTGGGAGTCAGAGTTGAAAGGCGGGTGGCTTGATGGGGGGTTGGTGAGGCAGGGTTTGTTGACTGGGAAGGGGCAGCAAGAGCTGATTGCTTCAATTGCTCAAATTCTTCTTCCGTCACATATGCAGGCTTGACAAAACAGATGGAGTGGCGCAGGGGGAGGCGGAAGTCCTTTCTAGACTTATCACTATCACTTGCATAGAAGATGATGAGATCAAATAAGTCCTGGACAGACACGGAAGGGAAAAGCTCATACCTTTTTCAATTTGGGTGCATAGTTTGTTGTAGGTGGTAGGCTTTAAGCACCTGAGGGCAGAACCAAAATTGTAGAGACATACATCTGCAAGATGCATGTTGGCATAGTTGATGGGGTAGGTCCAGCAGGTATGCCCTGCAGCCCTGATTTCTTGGGTTGCCCATTCCTGCTTCTCCATCTCTGCACTCAGTACAACTGTGTGCATGGTGTTTTGGCGGCCCACTCCTCCAGCATGGCCTTGAGCTCTGTCTGGTAGGTATACCCATATGCAGTGTTTGATATTGCCAAGTAATAATTGACGCCCAATGGGGAAACTGCAAATAAAACCCCAACAAAACAATACAAGATTGGGCTGCGCTTGTACACATCAGATTGGATGCGCTTCTCTCCAAAGTCTTGGATACTTGTAGATATCTTAGCATATGATAGGAAAACCGTCATTATGGGCCCTCATTGCCCTCTCTTTAATAAAATTAATAATGGTTGCATTGTATGGGTTGGTATCCACCAAAATGGGGCCACCAAGAACTTGATTGGACAAGATTCTAGCAGCAACCACAACTCTGTGCATCCATGAATTCACCGTTCTTTTGTTGGTGAAGATGCTGTGGAGTCCCAACTGGAGACGTACCTGGACCAGGGGCATCCGCGGGTCAGGCTCCATAATAGCCATCATGAGAGGGTAGGCTTTTTCACCTTTGGTTGAGGTACGGGCACCAGTTGGGGTCTTCTTGGTGGGGGGGCCACAGTTGGCGTGGGCTCGCAGGGTTACAGCCACAGTGGACTTTGCAAACCCCATTGCGGCTGCAATTTCCCCAAGAGACATAAGCTTTCCTCACTTTTCAACCATTTTGATAACAATGTCCGGAGTGATCAATTTTCTTCTGTGTCTTACAGGCTGATTGGCTGGGGGAGGGACATGTCCATCTTGGGAACTGGTTGATGCCATCTGATTGGCTGTTTTGGGGTTCTGGGCTCTCTGGGTGACCCCATGACTAAAATGGCTGGTTCCAGATGCCATTGCTGATAAGGGATTTGTGTTGGCAGCTGCCTGTGCATGGTGGGCAAATAGGGCCATGCTGGAAGTTGCAGGGGAAAGAACAGACTCCTGGGTGGGGCTTGCAGAGGGGCCTGCGGGTTGGGAGTGGCCATAGACAGAGGTTCCACCATCAAGAGACCCAGCGTAGCCCTGCATAATTTTGTCAAGGCCAGGGAACAGCTCTTTGGCTTGGTTATTATTGAAAGAAGACATAATAAAATTTTATTAAAATTTTAAACTCAAGAAGAGGAATGTATATTTTAGTCAATTTTATTGTTAAATATGTCAAATTTGTGAATATTATGATCTAAAATTTAGCCGTCCTAAAATGGAATAGGGGATTTTTGAAAATGTCTGTGCTTCCTAAAAGAGTCAGCACAAATCCACTCTAGATCCTTTGGCATCCTTTTTGAGACACCCATAAATTATATTTATTTCAAATTCCTTGCAATTATGATTTGAAACTTGGTTCTTGTATTTGACAATCCCGTAATTTCAGATTTGTTAATTTTCACATGATGTCTATGATTTGTTTGAAATATAGGAAATCTCAAATTGTACATAAGAATCCTGCATTTCTGATTCATGTATCCCTCATTTGTTTGTTGGGTTTTGTCTTTTGTTAGTTGAGTTATATGCTCAAGAGATTTGAAATTTTTCAATTTAAATAAACTAAAAAAAGTCAAATTAAATGGTTAATTTTATTTAATATTTTACTTTTCTCTCAGCTGAGTTGCCTGCAAAAGTGATTCAAAATTTGGACCAAGGATTTGACAATCCCACATTTTTACGTTCAGGTTCTGAATTTACAGTATCACAGCCAGATAAATTGGCAACATCAGCACCAAATATGGCAACACTGGGCAGATTTCCAAATCCACCAAGGCTAAGCAGCAGCCCAAACTCCTTCAGCCTGTTCATATTGTTGCAATCAAGAAGTGGTTTACCAAGGATTGCCACCTGGAATCTTTTGCTGTCCAATCAATGCTTTCCACAGAGTTCAGGTTTTCTGTTTCCAAAACCCTTGTCTACAAAATAATGGTTGATTTGGGCTTCTTGTGGAAGGTGCTTGGAGTTTCTCTGCACAACCAAAACAGTGAAAAAACCATTGAGGATTGACATATTTATGCCAAGACTTATCTGGCCCTAAAGAAGACTGGGAATGTCCAGTTCTTCTACATTGATGAATCATCATTTTTCTCCTCACTCAGGTTTAGGCATGGGTGGGTTGAGAAGGGATTCAAGGATATTTTATCCCATTGTGCAGCTGTCCGTTCCCAGACCTATTTGATGATTGTGCTTCTTGGTCCTTGCGGTTTGGATCAATGCCAGATGATCAAGGGTTCCCATAACAGCGGGACATTTCTCAATTTTTTCTGAACTGTCAAGGAGTACCTCTGGATCAATTATTGCAGTACAACCAAAATTGTTGTGCTTGACAATGTTGGGCTCCACAAAGTGAATATGGTTGTTTCCAAGTTCCCACCCATTGACAAGAATAGCCATTCCTCCAACCACTGCCTTGCTGATTGTCCAATGAGACTCCTCTTCCTCTCCCTATATTTTCCATTCCTTAACCCAATCAAGGAGGTCTTTGGGTGGGTCAAGAATAAGGTTAAGGTGGGGCTTCCACAGGACACCAAAGATCTCTTTAACATTCTTGAGGTCAGTCAATTTTTGATGCCACCCAATGTGATGACGGCTTTTTACAAGCACTCCAAATCAACCCTCCTCAAAGCCCTCAACTCTGAGCCAATCAGATAAATGGGCGCTCTGGATTTTATTTATTTGTTTTTTATTTATTTTGTTTTTATTAGGTCTCAAAAATTATTATTTATATATAATGATGTGATGTTTGATTGTATTATAGACATATAAGAATAGGTAGAAAAGGTAAGTAAAATTAATTATACTAGGTAAGAGGACACATATTTTTATTATAATGCCCAAATATTGTATTGACTGTAGAGCTAACAAATAAATAAATTAAATAAGATACAAATATAGATTAATTTTATTTAAATAATTATGAACCCTTTTTAGTACTTTGGCTTTTTTAAAGCCACAAATTTGACCTTACAAGTCATCATCTGAACTTATTGATTTAGTGCCACTATAGCCACACAACACAAAAACCAATGATTTTCATGTATCTCTTACTAATTAGTTCTTACAGTGTGGGTTAAGCATATTGAATCTATTTATTAAATCATATTACAAGGGAAAGATAATTTGAGCTCTAAACAATCACTTGCTTAAAACAAAAGTAGAGCAGGCAGCTTGATGCGGATAAATTCAGCTCTCGGTGTTTACTGTAAATTCAGAACCTGAACGTAAAAATGTGGGATTGTCAAATCCTTGGTCCAAATTTTGAATCACTTTTGCGGGCAACTCAGCTGAGTGAAAAGTAAATTATTAAATAAAATTAACCATTTAATTTGACTTTTTTTAGGTTTATTTAAATTGGCAAACTTTGAATCTCTAATGAACAGATAACTCAACTAACAAACGACAAAACCCAACAAACAAACGCAGGATACATGAATCAGAAATGCGGGATTCTAATGTACAATTTGAGATTTCCTGTATGTCAAACAAATCATAGACATCATGTAAAACTTAAAAAATCTGAAATTACGGGATTGTCAAATACAAGAACCAAGTTTCAAATCATAATTGCAAGGAATTTGAAATAAATATAATTTATGGGTGTCTCAAAAAGGATGTTAAAGGATCTAGAGTGGGTTTGTGCTGATTCTTTTAGGAATCATAGGCATTCTCAAAAATCACCCTATTCCAATCTAGGACGGCTAAAATTTAGATCCTACTATTCACAAAATTAACATACTTAACAATAAAATTAACTAAAATATACACATCTCTTCTTGAGTTTAAAATTTTTAATAAAATTTGTTATGTCTTCTTTCAATAACAACCAAGCCAAAGAGCTGTTCCCTGGCCTTGACAAAATTATGCAAGGCTACACTGGGTCTCTTAATGGTGAAGCCTCTGTCTATGGCCACTCCCAACCCGCAGGCCCCTATGCAAGACACACCCAGGAGTCTGTTTTTTCTCCTGCATCCTCAAGCATGGCCCTGTTTGCCCATCAAGCACAGGCAGCTGCTAACCCAAATCCCTTATCAGCAATGGCATCTGGAACCAGCTATTTTAGCCATGGGGTCACCCAGAGAGCCCAGAACCCCAAAAGAGCCAATCAGATGGCATCAACCAGTTCCCAAGATGGACACGTCCCTCCCCCAGCCAATCAGCCTGTAAGACACAGAAGAAAATTGATCACTCCGGACATTGTTATCAAAATGGTTAAAAAGTGAGGAAAGCTTATGTCTCTTGGGGAAATTGCAGCCGCAATGGGGTTTGCAAAGTCCACTGTGGCTGCAACCCTGCAAGCCCACACCAACTGTGGCCCCCTACCAAGAAGACCCTGACTGGTGCCCGTACTTCAACCAAAGGTGACACAGCCTATCCCCTTGTGATGGCCATTATGGAACGTGACCTGTGGATGCCTCTGGTCCAGGTATGTCTCCAGTTGGGACTCCACAGCATCTTCACCAACAAAAGAACAGTGAATTTGTGGATGCACGGAGTTGTGGTTGATACTAGAATCTTGTCCAATCAAGTTCTCAGTGGCCCTAATTTGATGGACACTGACCCCTACAATTCAACTATTATTAATTTTATCAAAGGAAGGACAATGAGGACCTGTAATGACGTCATTTTCCTATCATATGCTAAGATATCTACAAGTATCCAAGACTTTGGAGAGAAGCGCATCCAATCTGACGTGTACAAGTGCAGCCCAATCTTGTATTGTTTTGTTGGGGTTTTATTGGCATTTTCCCCATTGGGCGTCAATTATTACTTGGCAATATCAAACACTGCAGATGGGTATACCTACCAGACGGAGCTCAAGGCCATGCTGGAGGAGTGGGCTGCCCAAAACGCCATGCACACAGTTGTACTGAGTGCAGAGATGGAGCAGCGGGAATGGGCAACCCAAGAAATCAGGGCTGCAGGGCATACCTGCTGGGCCTACCCCATCAACTATGCCAACATGCATCTTGCAGATGTATGTCTCTACAATTTTGGTTCCTCCCTCAGGCGCTTAAAGCCTGCCACCTACAACAAACTATGCACCCAAATTGATAAGGAGTATGAGCTTTTCCCTTCCGCGTCCGTCCAGGACTTATTTGATCTCATCATCTTCTATGCAAGTGATAGTGATAAGTCTAGAAAGGACTTTTGCCTCCCCCCGCGCCACTCCATCCGTTTTGTCAAGCCTGCATATGTGACGGAAGAAGAATTCAAGCAATTGAAGCAATCAGCTCTTGCTGCCCCTTCCCAGTCAACAAACGCTGCCTCCCCAACCCCCCATCAAGCCACCCGCCTTCCAACCCTGACTCCCAAACCACTACCCATTCCCTCCCCACTATCTCTGATCCCGCCCTCTCACAGGCGCAGATGAAGGCAACATTCATTCCACCCATTCCCTTCCCTTCCCATCCTTTGATTAGTAAATAAATCTTTTCTTTGTGATAACTTATTAAAATTGAAATCTCTCTTTCAATTCATAATTAATAATACTTTCTTTTTACATTATTAACATTTCCCATAATTAATACAATGTTGTACATTTTACAAATAGCTTAAAATTATGAGCATACTTATTTTTCATCATCATTAATAAATTAAAGACAATAAACGTAAATATTGGATTGAAATATTGCAATTAGACGTCAACTCTTGATATTTTGATATTATGTTCATAACTCAATGCATTTTGTTTAATAAAATTCACCCTAAACTTGGCCTTTTACATTGTAATTTATCAAAATGGACTGTGTTTTTATTAGAGAACCATTAACACTTAGTACAAATATTGATACATAGTGCATTTTTCAGTCTGTATATTTACCTATTGGTAATAATTCTATAAACTTTTTAGTTGCATTTTGCGAGATAATAAAAATGTAATGTGGTATAAATTACAGTGTACTGTCATTAATTGGCTGATTTTCTTTGCTGTGGCAATTATGCATTTTCTGATATTTTTGCGCTAGTATCCAATTGGTTGGCTTCACATCCAATTGCACAGGCAATAGGAAAACAAGCCGCCACCCCAACCATATCCAGTCTCAGGGTGGCAGTTTGTTTCCCTATTGCCTGTGAAATTGGATGTGAAGCCAACCAATTGGATACTAGTGCAGAAATATCAGAAAATGCACAATTGCCACAGCAAATAAAATCAGCCAATTAATGACAGTAAACTTTAATTTATAAAACATTACATTAATATTACCTTGTAAAATCCAACTGAAAAGTTTACAGAATTATTACCAATAGGTAAATATACAGGCTGTAAAATGCACTATGTATCAATATTTGTACTAAGTGTTAATGGCTCTCTAATATAAACACAGTCTATTTTGATAAATTACAATGAAAAAGGCCAAGTTTACAATGAAATTTTATTAAAAAAAAATTTTGAGTTATGCACATAATATCAAAATATCAAGAGTTGACGTCTAATTGCAATATTTTAATGCAATATTTACGTTTATTGTCTTTAATTTATTAATGATGATGAAAAATATGTATGTGTTGAAGATAGTACTATAAAAACCAGTTTTTTTGATGGAATTCAAACAATATGTCATCATTCTATAACTTAATCAACAAATTAGAAGCTCACCTACAAAAGGTTGTTGAAATTGAGAAAAATTTCAGGGAAATAGTGACAGGAAAGCTGGGGGACAAGGGCCAGCCACTGATACAGTCAAAAGAAGATGCCCTGGATAAGTTGGGAAAATTTATAGATGATAAGAATAAAGAAAAATTACTTAATCTAAAGGGAACAATTTTATCAAGTCTAAAGTTCAACAACACAGCCTACAATTTTTGGGAGTTCTGGCAGGGGGCCAAAGAAAACAATACAATCAAACTAATTGAAGGAACAGAAATTCAAAAGGAAATCAATACCATAAAAGAAAACTGACCAAATGGAAACAGATGAAAATGAAATACAAGTAAAAAGCAGAAGCGCTTCAAGAAATACAGAAGCTTTATCAAATGAAAACTAAAAAGAAGCACAAGTAGCAAGAAATATAAGAAAAATTAAGCCTAGAAAAATTAATGAAGAGCATCCAACGCTCATGAAGTTTGCCAAAGTGGCGCCTGTGGCTGAGGGGGCCACAGGGGAAACAATTAGTAAGTCTTTTTATGTTTTACTTATATTTATTTTAGTCATCACCAGGAATGGGGATGAGGTCGCGGATGTGGCAGCTTATACGTCAAGTTGGTTTTATGGGGGTTACCATACACTGGTGGCCCCTGTAAAGCAAATAAATAAAAACCAAATAAACATAATAATTCAACAGAATATGAATAACTTTTTTAATATTGAAGCTCAAGATAGGGAATATTCACCACCCGCGGGGTGCTTGCCATGGATAAGGGAAGCATATGAACTAGGATAAAATATCAAAATCAAATGAATGAATGGAATTTGTGGGGATATAAAACTGAACTTTGATGAATACATATACAAAAGCATTCAGCAATTCCTCTTCACTAACATCAATAAATTTGAAAAGAATTTAATAAAAACTGACTTTCAAATAGGAAATAAATATTTGAATTCTTCAATTTTTAATGAAGTTTTTAAGGCACTATCAAATAAAGTTGGGGATGCAGTCCTTGTGAATAATTTTAAACCTTTATTTATTTCATTTGCCAAGGCCTGGGGGCTGATTCAAGTTGGGCGCCCCCCAGAACCCTCTTCAAGTTTAACCAAACGTCCTATATTAATAGGTTAGTGCAAACATTCAAAAAATTATGCATGTTCTCAGAAAAGTATACCTCACAAAGAATCCACATTGCGGTATACCTGGGAATCCTCCTCCACTGCATATTAAAAACCAACGTCAAAAAGTTGGAGGATGTACCTATTCAAATGGACATTTGTCGCGTAGCCCTCAACTGCCAGAAAACACCACGGGGATACAGGACAGTTGAGCATGTCCTCTATGATTCATTTGCATTGGCAACACTATATGGGTACTATGTGCCCCCCGGAAAAAACCTACTAGTCAATTTGCTCACCCGCTTGTCTTTTATCAAACTATCAGCAACCACCGGGGTACAGGGTGCCACCCCTCTAGCAATCACATCCAGGGTTGTCCACCACGTACAGAAGAGTACGTGGATCCAATTAGATGCATTAGCTGTTAATTAATTTTGGGGTATAATACCCCTGGAATAATCACATTCCCTTTGCAATTAGCATCCCCCCAATAAATTATTTCCCCTTGCAAATTAATTTTTTTTAATTTTTTATATTTTAATACTAAATTTTTAATACTGAAATATGTACTATTAATATTTTACTATAAATTTTTTAATAATACATATTTAAATATTAAAAATATTTAGTATCTAAAATTTAATATTAAAATTTTAATAATACATATTACAATATTAAAATTTTTAATATCATATATTTTGATATTAGAATACATCATGATTTAAAAAAATAGTTAAATTTCAAATATTTAAACTTTAATATTTAACTTTTACAATTTATAATTATAAGTTTACTTTTAATACTTTAATTTTTATTTTAAATTTTAGTATGTAAATTATAATATTAATATAACTAAATATATTACAAGCCATTAGTTAAAGTTGCGACCACGTCAAATATTAAAAATAAATTAAAAATGTTTTTATTTATTAGCTCGCTGATACAGGTTTATTTATCACATAGATAAACATCAAGAATTTAATGTATCTGCACCAAGCTGCCTGCTCCACTTTTGTTCTAAACAAATGATTGTTTAGAACTCAAATTACCTTTCCCTTGTAATGTGATTTGTTAAACATATTCAATATGCTTGACCCGTGTCCTAAGTACTAATTAGTAAGCAATACATGAAAATCATTGGTTTCTGTGTCATGTGCCTATAGTGGCACTGAAATAACAAGGATCATATGATGACATGCAAGGTCCAATTTATGGCTTAAAAAAGCCAAAGTACCATCAACAATTAACAATTATTTAAATAAAATAATTCTATTTCTATCTTTTTTAATTTATTTATTTGTTAGTGCAACAGTCAATATAATATTCAATGTATTATAATAAAAATATATTCTTCATACCTAGTGTCAGAAAATTGTGGACCATGGTTTTTATCATCTGCCAGCTGATATCCTAAGTCTTCTAACATTAGGAAAGTACAGAGAACCTGTGACTTTGGCGTAACCTTTGGCCCAGAGTATTTGTTGTCATCAGAAGTAGCAAGTCTGACTGGGCCCAAAGCCCAGAGGATTTGGGACAGCTCTTCCTACTTCTGGATATAGGTTCATAGTTCTCTCTATATTTTACTATAGATAATTATACTATATGACAACAGTATCATCTTTTGCTCTCCACTAATAAAACCTAAGAGAGGATCACATTAAGGAAATAGGACTTGGATCAATCATCAAGTCAATACGGAATCATCAGCCTTTTATTCTAATGGACTGGCTTTAAGGCGGCCTGCCTGCCCACATTTTATCCGAGTTAGCTCACAACGCTAGGAAGAGACTGAAGTAGCATTAGGTCAACACAGCAGGAGGCCTGGCCTTTTCAGGTGGTTTTAACGGAAGGCAAATTGACATCTTCCACAGATTGGTATCCTTTCTGTCTACCTGGGCCACTTCCAGGGCTAGCTAGCCAGTGGTTGGCTACTAGTTCACGGAGATGATTGTTTCACTTAATCAGAGCTACTCTAATACAATAGGCTCAAAGCCTTTTATCTTAGAGTGGTTGGACTGACGGCCCAGTCCATGCTGGACTCTTCTAGATGTAATGCAGATGACAGTTCATATGAAGGCCCTCTTCTTCTAGGATTCATTTAAAGTTTTAGAATAGTAATTATTATGGGAAGCATGTTTGAGGTGGATTAATTAATGAGCAGTAATTGCATATACCATTAATTAATTGTAATTCACGAGTATGTTGATGCCAGGATATGATTTGATCACTGATCTCACAACCTGCGGCCTGCATTATTTTGTTGAAACCCTTCCTAAGAGCAATTAACTGCTGGCCCATGTTATTTTATTGAAACCGTTAATTGGTCAATATCCAGAAATCTTGACACCTAGTATGAATAATTTTACTTACCTTTTCTTTGTATTCTTAAATGTCTATAATACATTCAAACGTCACATTATTATATATAAATAATAATTTTTGAGTCCTAATAAAAAAATAAATAAAATTAAAACTAAATGAAACCTGGGGTGCCCATTTATCTGATTGGCTTGGAGGCCAGGGCTTTTAGGAGGAATGATTCCAAGTGCTTGTAGAAAGCTGCCACCACATTGGGTGGCATTGCAAATTGGCTGACCTCAAGAATATTGAATAGATCCTCAGTGTCCTGAGGAAGGCCTTGTTTCACCTTATTCTTGATCCAACCAAACACCTCCTCAATTGGATTCAGGAATGGGAAATATGGCAAGAGGAAGAGAAGTCTCATTGGACAATTGGTAAGTTGGTGGCTGGAGGTGTGGCTGCTTTTGTTGATGGGGGAATTTGGACACAACCAGATCCACTTTGTGGAGCCCAACATTATCAAGCACAACAGCGTTGGTTGTGCCACTGTAATTTATCCGCAGGTACTCCTTGACAGCTTGGAGAAAATTGAGAAAGGTCCCGCTGTTATGGGAGCCTTTAATCAACTGATACTGGTCTAACCTGCGAGGACCAAGAAGCGCAACCATGGAATAGGTCTGGCAACAGACAGCTGCACAATGGGCTACACCGTCCTTGGACCCCTTCTCAACCTACCCATGCCTAGACCTGAGTGAGGAGGAAAACAACAATTTGTTGATATATAAGAACTGTACGTTGCCAGTCTCCTTTAGTGCCAGATATACTTGGCATAAATGCGTCAATCCTTGATGTTCTTTTCACTGTTTCTATTGTACAGAGAAACTCCGAGCACCTTCCACAAGAAGCCCAAATCAACCATTGTTTTGTAGGTAAGGGTTTTGGAAACAGAAAGCCCAAACTCTGTGGCAAGCATTGATTGGACAGCAAGTGTGTCCAGGTGGCAATCCTTGGCTACCCACTGCTTGATTGCATCAATATGAACGGGCTGAAGGAGTTTGGGCTGTCTTTTTGCCTTGGTGGATTTGGAAATTTGCCTGGTATTGTCATACTTGGTGTTGATGTTGGCAATGTATCTGGCTGTGACACAAAATTGTGACGCAATATCCCAAACCGCCATTCCCCCATTCAAGCAGTTGAGGAGAGATTCACACTCACTATCCATCAACTGACGCCAGCCCTTGGCAGGTACCACGGCATCCTGGCTACCAGGCTTGACACAGGGGACGTGGATCTTTGTGTAGAAGGTGGGATCACGCTTGCTTGCAGTGGCACTGTCAATGGTTGAATACACAATAGGCACAGATGGCTCAACAGTGGCTGCCAATGGCTCGTAGGTGGCATCAAAGACGCAGGGGCAGGAAGTGGCAACTCTTGGGTCAAGAGTGCAGGGCCAGGTGACAACTGGGTAAATAGTGGAGGTGTAAGTAACCTCAGTGTTCCCGGTGACCCTGGTGTAGGAGACTTTGGTAGCAGGCCTTGAGAGTGGCTTCTGCCTTGGATTCAAGCTAGTAGTTCTGTCTTGGGATGTGGGAAGTGTTTGGCTGGCGCCGACACCTTGGGAGGCCTGTGTATTGACATGACTCCCCTCAAGTTAGGTTCTGAGTCTGTTTCCAGACCCTCTGGTACGCCCTTGTGGACAGGCTGCCCTGCAGGCTGGTGCAGGAGCAGGTTGGGAATGCAATTGATGGTCCATAAAAATAAAATAAAATATATATTTTAGATTAAATATGTATTTATTTGGAGTTATTGGTTTAGTTGTGGGTAGTTATTTTCTCTTGAGCTAGTCTTGAATAGTAGCAGAATTTTTATATCCGTGATTTGAAGTGAATAATATTGTATACTTTCCAGATTTGAATGATTTTAAAGTTTGATCACTTTTTTGTCTAATTATGGTTATTGAGATTGAATTTTTAGTTTAATTTTAGTTGTGGTGGAGCTTCTTGATTTGGGTGGTGTTCTTAGTGTGCTTACTGTACATTAAATTTGGATTCCAGTTCCCACAATTAATATCTGAGTTTACTAGTGGCATTCAAAAGTGATTTGAAATTTGGTTCTTGGATTTGACAATCCTGCAATTTCAAAAACATAGTAAACTTAATGAAAATGGCTGATGGATTTGAACGCTTAAATCTGATTCCAGTTAATTCATTTTGTCCATTGGAAATATGCAGCTCAACTTGAACTTTGCAAAGTGTCTATGAGTTCCTGCATTTTTAAAAATTCAAATAAATACTCACAAAAATCAATTTAATTAAAAAAGGCTATCCCGCAAAAGTTATTCAAATTTTGGACCAAGGATTTGAGAATCCCGCATTTTTACGTTCAGGTTCTGAATTTACAGTATCACAGCCCTGTGTTACTGCCTACTCTAAATTTCTTCTATGGTTAAAAATACAAGTTTTAATAAGGTAATATCTTTATTTAGAACACAGAAGCTCTCCCAAGCATGAATAATCACCAAATACACTTCATCAGTAACAGGAGGAAAAATCTGCTACTTATAACTATGAAGTTCACTGTAGATCAAATTATTCTTCTTAGTCTCTTGAATGTCATTAAATATAGTTATCCAATATAAGTCAAGAGTACATTAATCCCTGCTTGTTGTCACAATTTCTGGATATTGACTAAATATGTCAGGATTGACAATTCTCCTCCTCTGGAAATCTAGGCCCAAGAGCAGGAATTGAACCTGGAACCTGGATTCCCCCGGGCTGCAGGGCCTATGGACTGCCCGCATTTTTCTGGGGTCAAGCCCCCGCAAGCTGACACTGAAGATGATGGCCCACTCAGTGAAACAGATTGAGCCAAGGAAATTAGTGCACTGAGTGGAATGCCAATCACAACACCTAATGGAGGCAACCAGGCAACAACTATTAGCTTCATGAGTTTGAAGTCTTCATCAGCAACCAGGCAACAACTATTAGCTTCATGAGTTTGAAGTCTTCATCAGCAACCAATCAAGAGCCAACCCAAGGAAGAGGCACTGGCCCGCAACCTGGCCCCATGACCACAACACTAGAGCAAGATAATCAAGTAGCTAAATTGGGAGTCACACCAATGAAAGAACTCCCGGGCTGAGCGCCATTTTGCTGCCTTTAGACCCAAGTCCCTGATTCCCCTGGCCCTGTCTTTTCCAATGCCCTAATGACCCCCAAAAGAAAATGTTAAGTTTGGAGGTGGGGTGCTATATAGACCCAAGGACCCTGCGCTCTAAACTTATTGCCATTTTTAAATAAAGGTTATGTTACTTTGGCTCATACAGCTATTACCATATTTTGTATTTGCCTCTATAAGTTAAGTTTGAGATCCCCTGCCCCTCTGCCCGCAGTTTTCTGTCCACCTGGTGCTCCCTTTGGGCCCGTTCATTTTACTGATTACCCATTAAAGCCCAAATATAAGGATTAAACATCAGAGAAAATCATCAAACTTGACCCATTAGCCCGCATCCAATCCGCTGTCAGATACAACTGCCAAGGCTCATGGATTTTCTCTACCCCCAAGTTATTTAGAGGAAAATTCAATTAACTTCCAGCCTATAACATTTATATGGAACCACCCATAACACCCAAACCAATGCCAGCCTTTTCGCCCAACCTGCCAACCAATCATACCAGCAAGCTTTTTGGTATAGTGTACATCACCCTCACTGGGGTGGTGGACACCATTTTACTGGCTGCGGGCCTGTGGTCTTGGTTAGGAAAGTCTGCTTCTTACCTCTTAAAGTTAGCCTTTCTCTTGTGGTGGGCTCTGCCTGCAAAAAACCTGGCCCAAGTTACCTCCAAAACCGGCGGGCCGGCCATCCAAGAGTGGGTCCCTGACATTATGGCAATCTTTTTAAAACCTGGTACCCTGGGCCCCAAGATGTTGTTATTTCTTGGGGCATCTTGTATGTTTTTGTTATTGATAATCACTTATTACACCTATAAGATGACCACAAACCTGATCTCTTCTATGTGGAAGAGCACAAACCCAAACAAACCAAAAATAATTGACACTGCTGCCACCAATACCAACAAGCCCTCCTCTCAAGTGCAAAACGTGATTGTAGACCAGTCCCTCACCAAGGTAGAGATGCCCCAGATGGGGAAGCTCATGCTTGAGGAAGCCTGACGCGCTATGTCAGTCCTCCGCTTGCACTTCCAGACCAACGCACCCTCCTACGCCAGTGACACCAAGAAAATACTGGGGGTTGCTTCCATGCTCTATGGGGACGCTCTGGACTGGTTTGGCAAAGCCACAGAGGAAGATTTAGAGTTCTGTTTGGACTACATCAAGTTTGAGGCAGAAATAATGGCAACTGGGGAGGATTGTGATACCAGATACTACACCCTGAACTCCTTGCTAGAAATCTGCCAAGGCTCTTGACCCATTCAGGCTTACATTGACAATTTCCTTAAACTAAAGACCCGTACTCAACTTGAGGACAAATTGTCAGCCATCATCTTCCAAAAAGGAGTGAACCCAGCCATGAAGGACTTACTAAAGCACCACCCGCCCACACTTGGCTTAGAAGACCTGATTCCTTTGTGCAAAGGCCTCAGCATGAACCAAGAGAATGCCAGGCCCTCTCAGAACCGCCCATCCCAAACTGCCGCATCCAACAGAGGGGGAATGACCCCTGAGGAACTCCAGAGACACTATAGAGAAGGACTCTGTTTCCACTGCCACAAAGCAGGGCATTTGACCAGATCCTGCCCAAAGAAAACCCCTGCTCCCATCTCATTAGCCCAAATAAACGCTTCTTCCCAGTCTTACAAGTTCATCCTAGTATCTGTGAACGTGGGGGGAACAACCCAAAAACTAAAGGCGTTCATTGACACTGGAGAAGATGAGAGCTTCATTGACGCGGACTTAGCCCAAGAACTAGGCCTGTCTGCCTATGAGAACCGTCTACAGATCATCTTGGTAAACAGCATCAAAAACACAGGATACAAATGTGAGCAAGAACTACCCTTGATAATACAAAACAACACCTACCCCTTGTCCCTCATCTTGTTGAAAGGCCTACTGCACCCCCTCATCCTTGGGGATTCCTGGTCAGACAGGCATGGCCTCATCCTCAACTACCAAGAACAGAACGTCACCTTAGGTGATAAAGGTACCCGCAACATTGTTCTCTTCTGTACCAATCCTGAAGAACCTACCCAAAGGCTCATGACCCTACAGATCAAACCAAGCATGGGAGTCCTACCTACTTCCCTAGGGAAATGGACACATGTATTCACTGAAGAGGCGGCCACTTGCCTCCCCAAACACACCAAGTACAATCATGCTATTGTCCTTCTGCCAGGCACCAAACCCAAACACAGGCCCATTTATAGCTGCAACCACAAAGAACAGCTGGCTCTCAAGGCGTACATCAAGGACATGACAAAGAAAGGTTTCATCCGCGTGTCCAAGAGCCCTTGTTTGTCACCAATGCTGTTTGTGGGCAAGAAGGACAGAGGCATGCGCCTGTGTGTTAATTATCAGAAATTGAACAATATCACTGTAAAGAACCGCTACCCCATACCTAACGCGGACAACTTGTGAAATGTACTGACGGGCACCCGGGTATACACCAAGATTGACCTTAGAGATGCATTCAACAAAATCCAAATCAAAGAGGGTGACAAATACAAAACGGCTTTCAAGACCAGGTATGGGCTCTACAAATACCTGGTGATGCCATTTGGACCATGCAACGCCCCTAGCACTTTCCAGCGCATGATAAACACAGTACTGGGAAAATACCTTGACCATTTCTGTATGGCCTACCTCAACAACATCCTCATCTATAGCAAGACCCATGAGCAGCACTTGCTTCATCTAGACCTGATCCTGAGCAAACTCTCTCAAGCCAACTTACACGCAAAGCTCAAGAAGTGCAAGTTCTTCCAACCAGAAGTAGAGTTCCTGGGCTATGTAGTAAAAACTGGAGGTTTTGCAATGACTCAGGATAAAGTGGACGCTGTAACTTCCTGGCCAACCCCCACATGCTGGAAGGACATCAGAAGTTTCCTGGGGCTAGCAAACTACTGCCGGGATTTCATCCAAAAAATTTCTCTGATCACCCTGCCCCTGACCCGTTTATGCTCTGACAAGGTCGCCTTTGTCTGGACCCCAGAGTGCACCGCCGCCTTTGAGACCCTGAAGCTTGTCTTCACCTCCACCCCAGTGCTTGCCATGCCTGATCCAGCTAAACCTTTTGTGCTGGAGACAGATGTGTCCAACTTTGCAGTGGATGGGGTCCTTCTTCAGGAAGGAGGGGATGGTATGCTACATCCTGTAGCATATTACTCCAAGAAGATGCTACCAGCTGAAGGTAACTACCCAATATATGACAAGGAGATGCTAGCTATAATGAAGACACTGAAGCATTGGCGCAGATACTTGTGCGGCGCTGAACACCCAGTAAAGGTTCTGACAGACCACAAGAACTTAGTTTACTTCTTCAAACCACGCCAGCTGAACCAACAACAGGATAGATGGGCCTTAGAACTGGCTGATTACACCTTGACTATAGACTACAAGCCAGTAAAGGTTAATGTTGTTCCAGACGCCTTGAGCAGGAGAGCTGACCTGATACCCTCCTCTGCAGAAATCAAGGACTGCAACACCCATACCCTATTAGACCCCACCAGCTTAGGAATACAACTGAAGTACTTTAAGATTGCCGCCAGCAAACCCAATGTGATAGGAGCTCAGAAACAAGATACATACTCAATTGAGCTAGTCAATACCCTGACAAAGGACCCAGACTGCCATCACTCAAAGAAAGGATACTCCCTGAAAGGTACTACCCTGCTGCTCCACAACAGAATCTACATACCCAAGGGCCACACCCAAACAAACATATTGATTGACCACCATGACTCAGAGATGGCCGGCCACCCGGGTAGACACAAACCCTCTCAAGTATCAAGTGGAACTACACGTAGCCAGGCATGGACAAGGAAGTAGCTGCATACATCAATGGTTGTGAAACCTGTGGAAGAACCAAGACACGTTGCTCAAAGCCAGAAGGACTGCTGAGACCTCTGTACATTCCCGCGGGTCCCTGGAAGTCAGTGTCAATGGACTACATAGTAGAACCCCCCTTCAAAATCCTTTGACGCAATCCTGGTCATGGTCAATTGTTTCACAAAAATGTCCTACTTCATCCCGACCACTACCCACTGCACAGCAGCTGAGACTTCCAGACATCTCCACAACTGCATCCTGACACAACACGGCACCCCAGAAGAAATCATCACCAACCGAGGACCACAGTTCATGTCCCACTACTGGACCCAAGTGATGAAAGACCTCGGAATAAAACGTTGCGTGTCAACCTCCTACCACCCACAGATGGACAGACAAACCAAACGGGTCAACCAGATCTTGGAACAATACCTCCAATGCTACGCCAACACAGACCAGGACAACTGGGCAGATATGCTACCCATGGCACAATATGCCTATAACAGCAAAGACCACACATCCACAGGTATGTCTCTGTTCAAGGCCAACTATGGGTTCAATCCATCTTGGGACCCTAGTATTGGTAGCAAGGAACAGAATACTGCAGGAAAAACATGGATTGAACAAATACATACCACCAAAGAAACCTGCCTCAGCAACCTGACTTGCGCCGTTAAGACCTACAAGGTGTTTGCCGATAAGAAAAGAGTCCCCAGGAAACCTCTGGAAGTAGGCAATAAAGTGTATCTTGACTCTTGGAACGTTCCCTACATGTACCCAGTAGGAAGCTAGCACACCGCCGCTGTGGCCCATACAAGATCACAAAGCAAATAGGAGAAGTGTGCATACAAACTAGAACTACCACCTACTTGGAAAATCCACAATGTCTTCCACCGCTCACTGTTATTCAAGAAGGAAGGAACCTCCCTTCCCCACTAGAAGATCAAGACCAAACCCCCACCCATCCAAGAGGGACACTCAACCAAATACAAAGTAGAGTACATTCATAGACACCGCCTCCACTACAAGACCCCACAGTACTATGTCAAATGGGTGGGTTACCCACCTGAAGAAAGCACCTGGGAACCAGTCTCCAACTTACCCAACGCACAAGGAGCCATACAGCAATACTTGGAAAAGATAACTGGGAAGGAGGAGGGCAACAGGGGAGAAGGGGATGATGTCACAAGTGACAAACTCCTGTCAACTATGATAATCAAAAGGCCTCAACTATGGGAATCAAACCCTGATACCCTGCAGGCTGCCAGCCCGCAGTTTTTGGGGTTCAAATCAGAATCAGATTTGACTTTGGGGAATCTCCTGAAGTCTGATGAACCAATTTTGCCTTCAACAATACCCCCGCGCTAGAGGTCCCTGTTAACCCAACCAATCAACGGGCCGGGTTAACCACAGACCCTAGAATACCCAGGCCACTACAGAAGAAGAAACAAAAATACCTTCTATAAGAAACGGGCCACCCAGAGATGACCCTTCCTGTGACCTGGTTAAGGAATTTGAGTGCTCTAGTTGCAAGTCAGCCAATGAAATAACCCCCATGATTCTTGCCACCAAGGGCTGTGAGGACCTAGCAGACGGGGAAACCTGGGCCATGAAAATCTTTGAAAGTTTTGCCATGACAGATGGGCATACTTATACCCTGGGTTGCCAGGAATATGCCCATTGTCATCCTTGCAATAAAGTGACATGAACCTTTGGTTCAACCAGATCATACCATACTTGTTATTTGTTTTACTTCATCTACAGTCTACTCCTTGCAGCTCTGCCCCACGTGTTCACCTACCCCAAGAAACAACAGACCAGCTGCCCAAACTTTACCGTTCACCAGGAGCTCCCTTTGGCCCAGTACATTTTACCAAGTACCCACCTAACCTGGAGTATTCTGAGTTTACTCTGGAGGAGATCCTCATCCACAACCCTGAAGCTAGAACTAGAGAGACTGAAACTGTATACAGAGAAGGCAGCAAAATCACCATACCACCTCTACTATTCTGAGACAAATATAACTTCCTGCCCGCATATTTGGTTCCAATGACGCTGCCCCTCACCCCTCAGCCCAACCGCCCACAAGAATATTTTGCCACTGATGAATCCACTTCCACCCAAATATTTGGGGTGATGTATATCACCCTCACTGGGTTGATTGATTCCATGGTGCCTACAAGCGGACCTTGGGCAATCCTTGGAAAATTGTTATCTTATATTGTAAAGTTAGCCCCAATCCTGTGGTGGGCCCTCCCTGCTGGGCCCGTGGGCCGTCCGCCCGCAAGTCCTCAGGAACCCCCCATAGGTTGGATCCCTGACATCTCAGGATAAAGTGGACGCTGTGACTTCCTGGCCAACCCCCACGTGCCAGAAGGATGTCAGAAGTTTCCTGGGGCTAGCAAACTACTGCCAGGATTTCATCCAAAAATTTTCTCACATCACTCTGCCCCTGACCCGCCTGTGCTCTGACAAAGTCACCTTGGCCTGGACTCCAGAATGTGCCACCGCCTTTGAGATCCTGAAACTTGCCTTCACCTCTGCCCCTGTTCTGGCCATGCCCAACCCATCCAAGCCATTTGTTCTGGAAGCCGACGCGTCTGACTTTGCGGTGGGTGGGGTCCTTCTTCAGGAAGGAGGGGATAGTATGCTACATCCTGTAGTATATTACTCTAAGAAGATGCTGCCTTCAGAAGGAAACTACCCAATTTACAGCAAAGAGATGCTAGCTATTATGAAGACCCTGAAACATTGGCGCCAATACCTCTGTGGTGCTGAATTCCCAGTAAAGGTCCTGACAGACCACAAGAACTTGGTCTACTTCTTCAAGCCCGACAGCTTAACCAACAACAAGCAAGATGGGCTTTAGAACTGGCCAACTACATCCTGACCATAGACTACAAACCAGGGAAAGTGAATGTAGTACCAGACGCCCTGAGTAGAAGATCTAACCTGGCACCCACTCACATAGAAACTTGCAACCACAACACACAAGTACTCCTGGACCCAGCTAGCCTAGGTACCCACCTGGGATTGATGAAGATCAGGGCCAGTAAACCAGAAGTGCTAAAGGCCCAATCACTTGACAAATTCACCAAAACCATGATTGCTGACCTTTCAAAATCCTTGGATAGCCCCCACTACCAGAAAGGCTACTCATTGAAGGGAACAACACTAATGCTGCACAACAGAATCTTTGTGCCAGAAGGAAGCATCAAGACCAACATCCTGAGAGATTATCACAATTCTGAGATGGCCGGACATCCAGGGAGACTCAAGACCCTCCAGAGCATTAGAAGGAACTTTGCCTGGCCAAAGATGGACCAAGAAGTAAGTGTGTACCTGAAAGGACGTGAGACCTGTGGACAAACCAAGCCCCGCAGAAACAAACCTGAAGGACTCCTAAGACCCTTGGACATACCCAATGGACTGTGGAGATCTGGCTCCATGGACTACATTGTCAAACTGCCCCCATCCCTCTCCTTCAATGCAATCCTAGTCATGGTAGACCGCTTCACCAAGATGGCAAACTTTGTACCAACCATCACCCATTGCACATCTGCAGAGACTGCCCAACACTTCCACAAATGCATACTCACCCAACACAAGACGCCAGAGGAGATCATCACAGACAGAGGACCCCAATTCACGTCAAACTATTGGACACAAGTAATGAAAGACTTGGGAATCAAGCAGTGTGTATCTACCTCCTACCACCTGCAGACTGACAGCCAAACCAAAAGAGTGAATCAGATCCTTGAACAAAACCTTTGATGCTATGCCAACGCCAACCAGGACAACTGGGCCAAGATGCTTCCCATGGCCCAGTTTGCATATAACAGTAAAGACCACGCCTCCACAAGAATGTCTCCATTCAAAGCCAACTATGGGTTTGACCCCACCTGGGATCCCAAGATTGGCAAGAAAGAAACTAACACCACTAGACGTTCCTGGGTCAAGCGGATCCATGACACACAAAAAACATGCTCGACCAACCTTAATTGTGCAGTGCAAACCTACAAGGCCTTTGCCAACCAAAAATGCATAACAGGCCAATCCTTGCAAGTTGGGGATGAAGTATACCTGGACTCCCGCAATGTGCCTCTACATGTCCCCTGTAGGAAGCTAGCTCACCAAAGAAGTGGCCCCCACAAGATCACCAAACTGGTTGGGGAAGTTGCTTACAAGCTTGACCTACCCCCCTCTTGGAAGATTCACAACGTGTTCCACCAATCCCTGTTGTTTAAAAAGGATGGGAACTTGCTTCCCCACCAACAGATTAAGACAGCCCCCCCACCCATACAAACAAACCACGGCGAGGAATATGAAGTCAAATACATACACAGTGACCAAACTCACTACCAAAAACCCCAGTACTACGTCAAGTGGAGAGGATACCCACTGGAAGAAAGTACCTGGGAACCGCTGAGCAACCTGAATAATGCCCAAGAAGCCATCCAACTCTACCTGAACAAGAAGAATTGGGAGGGAGGGAGCCCTGGGGAAGAAGGAGATGATGTCAGGATTGACAATTCTCCTCCTCTGGAAATCCAGGCCCAAGAGCGGGAATTGAACCTGGAGCCTGGATTCCCCCGGGCCGCAGGGCTTATGGACCGCCCGCATTTTCCTGGGGTCAAGCCCCTGCAAGCTGACGCTGAAGATGATGGCCCATCCAGTGAAACAGATTGAGCCAAGGAAATTAGTGCACTAAGTGGAATGCCAATCACAACACCTAATGGAGGCAACCAGGCAACAACTATTAGCTTCATGAGTTTGAAGTCTTCACCAGCAACCAATCAAGAGCCAATCTAAGGAAGAGGCACTGGCCCGCAACCTGGCCCCATGACCACAACGCTAGAGCAAGATAATCAAGTAGCTAAATTGGGAGTCACAACCAATGAAAGAACTCCTGGGCTGAGCGCCATTTTGCTGCCTTTAGACCCAAGTCCCTGATTCCCCTGGCCCTGCCTTTCCCAATGCCCTAATGACCTCCAACAGAAAATTTTAAGTTTAGAGGTGGGGTTCTATATAGACCCAAGGACCCTGCGCTCTAAACTTATTGCCATTTTTAAATAAAGGTTATGTTACTTTGGCTCATACAGCTATTACCATATTTTGTATTTGCCGCCTATAAGTTAAGTTTGAGATTCCCTGCCCCTCTGCCCGCAGTTTTCTGTCCACCTGGTGCTCCCTTTGGGCCCGTTCATTTTACTGATTAGCCATTAAAGCCCAAATATAAGGATTAAACACCAGAGAAAATCATCAAACTTGACCCATTAGCCTGCATCCAATCCGCTGTCAGATACAACCGCCAAGGCCTGTGGATTTTCTCTACCCCCAAGTTATTTAGAGGAAAATTCAATCAACTCCCGGCCTATAACGTTTATATGGAACCACACATAACACCCAAACCAATGCCAGCCTCTTCCCCTAACCTGCCAACCAATCATACCAGCAAGCTTTTTGGTATAGTGTACATCACCCTCACTGGGGTGGTGGACACCATTTTACTGGCTGCCAGCCCGCGGTCTTGGTTAGAAAAGTCTGCTTCTTACCTCTTAAAGTTAGCCTTTCTCTTGTGGTGGGCCCTGCCTGCAAAAAACCCAGCCCAAGTTACCTCCAAAACCAGCAGGCTGGCCGCCTGAGAGTGGGTCCCTGAAAAAATAACATATTCAACAAAATAACACGGGTCAGCAGTTAATTGCTCTTAGGAGTGGTTTCAACAAAATAATAAGGGCTGTGGGTTTGTGGATTAATGAATAATGATAAAATCATATCCTGGCATTAAAAAACTCTCTCTTCCTAGTTAATGAGCAAAACATGCAGACATTTTAAAATTAATTAGTCCACCTCAACAACCACCTCAAAAATTCTTCTCATAATAACACTATTCTAAACTTTAATTGTACTCTAGAACTGGAGGGCTGTCATATGGACTTTCATCTGCATTACGTCTAGAAGAGTCCATCATGGACTGAGTTGCCAGGCCAAACACTCTAAGATAAAAGGCTATGAGCTTATTATATTAGAGTAGCTCTGATTAGTGAAACAATCATCTCGTGAACTAGTAACCAACCACTGGCTAGCTAGCCCTAGAAGTGACCCAGGTAGACAAATACTCTGCTCAGAATGAAGGTTAGTTGTACAGAGTCAGAAAGGATACTGATCTGTGGAAGCTGTCAAGCAAGCATTCATCAAAACCACCCCAAAAAGGATGGGCCTCCTGCTGTGTTGCTCTAATGCTACTTCAGTCTCTTCCTAGTGTTGTGAGCTAACTCAGCTAAAATGCGGGCAGGCAGGCTGCCTTAAAGCCAGTCCATTAGAATAAAAGGCTGATAATTCTGTACTGACTTGATGATTATAACAAGTCCTATTTCCTTAATTTGATCCTCTCTTAGGCGTTATTAGTAGAGAAAAAGATGATACTGTTGTCATACATTATTAATTCATATAGTAAAATATAGAGACAACAAACTATGAACCTGTATCCAGAAGTAGGAAGAACTGTCCCAAATCCTTTGGGCCTAGTCAGACTTGCTACTTCTGCAGATAAAAAGTATTCTGGGCCGCAGGTTACTCCAAAGTCACAGGTTCTCTGTAGTTCCTAATGTTAGAAGACTTAGTATATCATCTGGCGGGTGATAAAATACCACAGTCCTCAGATTTTCTGACACTTGTCATGGCCTAAGGTACAGGCAAGCTTGCTTTTTAAAATTAATAAGCAAGACTGGAAGGCCCATTAAATGACTGAAGCAACCTGTATGAGATAGACTATTTTATTGAACCAAGGTCAAAAGATTTCATGTGTGGTATATGTCATATCCAGGTGCAATTTAGCATAAAGTAGAGAGCTATTAAACTAATCTGTCAGGGTGCTGATTGGCAATATACCAGCACAGAAAAGTGGCAGATTGTATCAAGTACAAGAGTCTGGCAGCTATTATATAATAGGCTCCTAAGGTAGGTACAAAGTCTTCAGACATACAGAGAATGTTTGATGTAACCATCCCAGCTCTTCTGTGATCATAAGGCTGACACTTAGAATAGGGCATAAGGGGAGAGGACTAGATATCATTCCATGAATGGGCCCTAGGTGCTACTCCTTCTTTGTGGGGTTAATAAAAACAAGTTATTCATAGTATGTTGACTCTGTTTAGGTTAGGTAAAAATTTATGGATAACAAGGCAAATAGAAAGGAATAATCAATTCACTTTAATGATGTTGTCTGCAGTTGATATCTAATGAAGAAGCTTATTTTATACCATACCTAAGATGTATAATCATCATTATTCTGCTGTGCATATTCTTGGGGAGAAACACATAGTACAAGAAGGAGTTATTGGGTTCTTCTGGAAAGAGCTTTAGGGGAAACAATGGAATGAGGAGTTCAATGTAATCTATCTGAACCTTTATCATTTATCTTCTGGGGATTGGCAGATTATTATGGCTCAAGATTTTTGTTGTTATATACATATTTGTAAGGAGTTGAGATATAATGGATTCTATCCCTCACAACTAGATTCAGACAAAAAATCTAACTCCAACAGAAGAAAAGACTGATGCATCAGGATTAAGGATTGAAATTTGCAACAAGGTGGGAAATTTTACTCAGTACCATAAAATTTTAATGAGATCATTATATCAATTAAAATTTTCAATTCTAGAGCCAGGTTTAACTTAAAAACAAACCTAAAAGAATATTAAGGCGTTAAATTAATCAAAAATGACTGTCTTACCTTTGTAGAACAATTCCTGATTGTTAACACTTTCAGAGAATAATTTCTAAACTAAAAATATTTAAAATTGACTTTGGAATCAGAAAAACTTCACCAGAGTCTTAATTTACTTGAAACAAGTATGAAACCATGCCAATCATTAAACCAATTAGCAATCAAGCCAAACATGACTACAGTTAATGATGACAGCCTAAATTCTACAGCAAACAGACCAAGCCAATCATAAAAACATTTTAAGAATCCAAACAATACAGTAGTTTTAAAAGCTATGGCAACAACCAAAAATACCTCAGATTTAAACAAAATGATTTTAAATTTAAACAAAATCCAACTCTCAGGTTAAAATATACACTCTGTTAACAGGGTTTATTGGTGTTAATGGGCAAAATGAGTCAACATAGCAACAAAGGGCTCACACACAAAGCAGAACCATTCAAAATACAATCCAAAATACATTGATTCACAAACAAAATGGTGTGAGTTGACTTTTGGTGTACATATGTTTACTATGTGAATCAGTGATAAAATACACCCAATCAAGGTGTGTCAAAATGCAAACCAAAAACAAAACACAATAGCAACTCACTACATAAACAAAATCACTCACGCAATGTGTGCAATGAATTGTAATCATGAATGATACCAAGGTATCTAAAATAAGACACAAGATCTGAAACATAAATTTTAAAAAAATTGTGTTTGGGTGTTTGAAGTTGGCAGTAAAATCTAGGAAAATGGGTGGATTTTTTGAGTATTCTAAAATGGGTGTTATAAAACCAAAAACAACTAATTAAGAAATAAAAACTATAATTGGGATATTGGGTGGGAAAAACTTTAATTAAATATCCATATTCAGATAAAAGTAAAAAATAAAATTAGGGAGTAATTTAATTGAAATTTATTTAATATTTTATTAAATTTTAAAATGGAAGGAACACAACAACAGAGTACCAATACACCCCTTGTGCACTGCAGTTGTGGTTGCCCCCGTGGGTCAAAGAATAGAGTTAGTGCAACCCAAGTGCCTACTCAAGGAGGAGACAGGAGAGGAGAGTTCCATAGTGACGCTGCACTGACACAGCCAGTTCAAGGAGCACAAGCTGCTAGGGTGTGGAGCATAAACCCTCAGGTCCCAAAGCTGACCCGGAAGCCAACCAAGGTCACCACTACAAAGAAAGTTAGAAACAAGGAGGTAGAACTTACTTTGTATGTGTTTGATGTATTGTACCGGCAAGAGTTGGTCCCGTCAGCCATGCTGGAGAAGGTGAAGCCTGTACTTGATACTAGCTATGAGCCATACATCAGTAATAGCAATCAGGAGGACAACAAGGAGCCTGAGTTCTTTCAAACTGATGAGGGACAGCTGGTGTTAAAAAAGGTTGCAGCCTTCTATACCAAGGTACCTATGCCCTGTGTTGTGCCCAATGTCAACAAGTCAATCCCCACCACTAAAACGCCCGCCCAGAAGTGCATCCCTGACATCAAACACATCATCCTGCTTAAGCTAATGCAGGAATTGGGTGATTACAAGGCGGCTGAGGCCCTTGTTGGAGTAGATCCAAAGTACTCCAGCAAGACGTTCCAAAAATTCATCAATACTAGTTGTGTCCTTGCCGCAGAGAAATCCTTGTGTGTTTCTACCATGCTCACCAAGGAGCACAAATGGGCAATCCGCCAGTGGATCACCCGGGACTGCCATCTTGAACTGGCAAATATACAGGCCATGGTTAAATCTACTTTTTGGATTAAGGCCTCAATTTCCTTTTACTACCATCTGGTGAAGGGAATGCAATTTTCTTGGAAAAAGCTCGGGGTATCTCCCTACAACAGAAACAGCCCAGCCAACATTGACGTCCAGAAAAACTACGCAGAGGCGTACACTGCCCTCAAAGCCAAGGAGACAGTCAAATTTTATTATATTGAAAAATCACCATTTGCCTCTTCAATGTGCAATGGGTATGGCTATGTCTCCAAAGGCTCCAATGAAGGGATGGCTTGGCGTACTGCAGTCTGCACCACAGCCTACTCAATGGTGGCTCTTCTCAGTCCAAAGGAGGTCAAGCTCTACCAAATGATATTGGGTTTGCATAACAGCAGGACCTTTCTATCATTTCTCCAATTGGTCCTGGAGCACCTGAGGCGCACAAGCCCTGGCTTCACCAATGTCATTGTGTTGGACAACTTTGGTCTCCACAAAGTGGCTGATATTCTTGAGGAATTCCCAATGATTGACACCAGCATTGCTGTGGGCCTCCAGCAATTGGCCACAGCAAATTTACGCCTTCTCTTCATCCCAGCCTATTTGCCCTTCCTAAATCCCATCAAGGAAGTCTTTGGGTGGCTCAAGCAAGTTGTCAAGCAAGGAACCCCAACTGGGACCAAGGACCTCTTTAACTTGCTGCAGGCCAGGATCCACACCCTCCCAGCTGAGACTGTGGCCAAATTCTATAGCCACATTGATTTGTTCATCCCCACATGCCTAGCCAAACAGCCAATCAATTAAAGGCTTAGTGTGTCCAATTTTTTATATTCTCTTATTTACTATTCAAGATTTATTAATTATCATTTTATTTTTAGATGTTTCCATGCCCGCAATCACATTCAGAAGATCCATCAATAGATGTAAGTAATTTATTTATTTTATTATATATTGTTTTAATATGCCATCTGAGGTAATTCCAAATGCTCAATAATGGATTACGCAAAAATATTTAAATCACTTTGGTCAAATAAATATAAAAATAGTTTTAAAAAAATTAAACATAAAATGTACAAGTTAGAATTTATTTTATTGACATATAATTTTATTCTTTTATGAAAACTGTTTCTGCAATATATTTTGCAAAACTGGTTTGCTGAAATAAAAATCATAAAAATTTTATTATAATAAAAATACTATAAATTGTAATAAAATTTATTGGAATCATATTTTTATTGTGTGCACCTGTAGTGGGTTCTTTGGTATGTACCCACCCCGCAATGGAGGTGGTGCACAACCTCTACTGCCACACCCTATACAGTGGATATGCCCTTATTAAAAAAACCCTCCTGCTGGTGAAGGGGAGTAGGGTAAGATGCAAACTGAGAAGTAGATTTTTGGGCAGGGCTGCAAACCCGTAAATCCCTGCCAGGACCAGGGCGTCTTGGATAACATGGTCCACTGAGTTGTATCCAGGGGGACCTTCTTCCCGTCAAGTACAAGCTGGGCCTTGTCAATTCCCAGAAGTACCCCGTCCAGGTCCTCTACAGACATGTTCATCCCAAAGTAGAATAGGAACCCCAGGTAAACAACCAGATGAAGCCTTTGCTGGGCAAAGGCTTCTGTGAACTCACACATTTTATTATAGACTGTGCTGATCTTCTTGTTGTGCCTGGTCTTTGCAAAGGTCAGCTCTATGGCTGCAGGGAGCCCCGTCTTGTTGGCAAGGAGGATTTTTGTCTTCTTGACAGCTGTTGCATCTGCAACAGCCTATTTGCCCACCGCGCTCCCCAAAGTTCTCCAATAGGTAATACAGGGTGTGTTCCAACAGGAAGCAGAAGCAAGCAGCCGCATGAGCCTGGCCCATCTCTGGTACATTCTTGAATGGGAGCATTGCCAGAACGTCCCAAACAAGCTCAATGAAGTTTACACAGTAAACTCCACTGAGGGATACCGGGTCCAGGAGGACCAGTTGAACATCCTTGTAGGCAGTAACTGCCCACTCAGATGCCCCCTTGGCATGTGTAAGTTCTGCCAGCGCCTCCTGTGACATCAGAAAGGACCCATGGATACAATATCCAGCTCCTGCACAACAGAGGGGGACAGATACAATTGCTTCACCACATGAGTGGCATTTTTTGCATAAAATGTGGCCGGTACAAAAGGGACCAGGACTTGGCGGAGTTTGCCATCTACGTTTTCTAAGAAAAAAAGGTAAGTTTTTTGAAAATTTATTAATTTTGTTTTTTAAGCTACCTTCTTGTGTTTCTTCCTTGCCTGCAGCCTTGGCTGGCCTGGCCATTCTTAGCACAATCAATTGTGCTTGAAATTCAGTATCCTCTGCCCTGGCAAGCTTGGTGGGTTTGAGATATTCATACATCTCTGGGTTGTTGACCCAAACAGACGGTGCAGAAAGATTGTATGCCTTGAACTGGAGGCCCTCAACCACTGTCTTCTGGATGTTGAGAAGACGCTTGATGGTCTTCTCTGGGGTGTCTGGCATTTTTGACATTAGTGCCTTTGCAGACACCTTGTCAATTTTGTCCCCAGTGAGGATGGCAGACTTCACTTTGGCTTAGACCTTGCAGTCAATGTCCTTGATTTTGGCAATTGCCAAGTTGAGGTCTTTGAGTAGTTTTTTGAGTTCTCTCATTTGATTTTTTAATACCCTTTTCATATGTTTTTATAGTTTTTTCCCCAATAAATTATGTATTACTTTTATACTGTTGCCTCTTTGTTTATTCCTTTTTGTTTTCCCATCTACTACATTATCCCATCTTTTTACCCATTTTGTATATGTTTTACATACATCTCAATATGTGTTGTTTGCTTTGTGTGGCATTGTTTCCCTGTTTAACATATTATTTTTGGCGTTTGACACAGCCCCTTGTGAAAATATTAACAACAATTTGGTGATCAGCTAAATTTGAATTAGAAAATTATAGTGTTAACTAGTTTTAGATAAAGTTGTGTTGTAACTGTGCTGTTTTAGAAGAGTTACATGGGTAAAAATATTTAGAAGATGGATAGTAATCTTTATTGAGAGATAATGTTTATATAGATCATGTGAATCAAGGATAAAAGGAACAAGATTGGTGATCACACGGCTGGATGGAAGAAGGGGGTGGCTTGATCCTGATAATGAGTCAAGTGCCAAATTGAGGTATCCACTGTGAAGGATCATCATCTGTTCATGTTAATGGATTTGGTAATTTGAGTTGACTTCCTAGTCTGGCTTTGGGTGACCAGATAATCAGATTGCAGGTCACAAACCCGCTTGATTGGAACCTTGCTGGCGGGTCAAGCCTGCGGTTTTGACAGTTGTTTCTGATCCAAATTCAAAACCTTAATGATAAACTTTAAGCCAATCAGGAGCCAAGTGATAAAGTGGTTGTTATGATATAAAGGATCATTCAATAATTCTTTGGTGCATGTGCGCTAATTAATATGATTGGCTGGATGTTTTGCCATTGTACGCCATTGCTGCTGTGGCAAGTTGTTGATGGACTAGTGCTAACCCAGTAGCTGATTGGGCACTAGTCCATCAACAACTTGCCACAGCGGCAATGGCGTACAATGGCAAAACATCCAGCCAATCATATTAATTAGCACACATGCACCAAAAATTATTGAATGACCCTTTATGTCACAACAATCACTTTATCACTTGGCTCCTGATTGGCTTGAAGTTTATCATTAAGGTTTTAAATTTGGATCAGTAACAACTTTATCTAAAAATAGTTAACACAATAATTTTCTAATTCAAATTTAGCTGATCACCAAATTGTTATTAATATTTTCACAAGGGGCTATGTTTAAGTGCTAAAAATAACCATGTTCTGGATCTAGATACATGACATAGTAAATATATGATTTTATATAAATAAGCTGAACATAAAGAATAAAACCAACTAAAACAAAGAGAACATGAACAATTGAAATTCAAAATAACAATAATATAAATAGAAAATGTTTAGTGACAGGGGTTTATTGGGGCAGGGAAGAGTGATGCCTAGGAGGCAGAATAACACGGGAAGGAAGACGTAGAGCTGGTGCTTGCCTGGGGGGTATGTGATTGGGTGGATGGGGCTGGAAGGTGGGGAGGTAGTGGTGGCGGGGGTGGAGGCAGGAGGATTGATTGTGAAGGCCGCCATGTACTGCTCATTGTACTCCTCATCAGTCATTGGCTGAATGGGCTGGTAGGTGGCTGTGGCACGGGGTGGGAGGAGTTTATCCTTGTGTGATTGGTTGCTCATATTTACATGGAAAACCATTTGCGCAAACAAGTCAGCCATCATTTGGTGACCAAAGAGAAAATTGTGATCAAGGACCCCAAGATAGAGGTTGTTGAAAGCCTGAGGGCAGTGCTCCCGTAGTGTATCTCCAATGTTGAAGAAGACAACATCAGCCAGATGGACGTCTGCATGGCCAGCGGGATAGACTGAGGCCTGGTGCCCGCGTCCCTGGATGGCCTCAAGGGCGGGGGAGCTACCCTCCATTTGGTGGCTCAAGAAAACCCAGTACTTGGAATTTGAGCCATCCCAGGAGTCAATTAATCCACCAAGGATGTGGCTGTATGAGTAGCCATTGATGAAATCTGGGTTTGTCCAATAGTAGACAAAACCCTTGGCTGAAACAGCCAGAAATGCACCAATGAATGTCCCCTTCTTGACCTTCTTCCTTCTATTCTTGGTGGCAGCTTTTCCTTGCTTGCCAAAATCATCAAAAGCTATTGATAGCTTGTAATAGAAGATGAACATGACATCATCAGTTAGACTAGTCAGGCATTGGACCAGGGTTGATTTGATGGTGGTGTCATACAGGAAATCCTCAGCGTCATCCCATTGGTTGCCAGCAAAATTGGTAAGAACCCATATAGAAGCCACCTTCCTGTACATCCAGAGCTGCACCATGCGTTCAGCCACCCAAATGCCATGGTGTGTAAATTGCTTCCGGACCTGGGTCAAGGGAAGCTTGGGATCCTGCTGGAGGAGGTCAAGCATGATTGGGTATGCCTCAGATATTTGTGACTTGGGGGCCTTCTTGGGCTTCTTGGCTGTCCCAATCAGATTCCCCCTGTTCATCAGGCTGTTGAATTCCCGCATGACAGTAGCTTGGGTATACTGCAACTGGGCAGCAATCTGATCCCATGACAGACCCTGCAGGTTCAGTGCCACAATTTCCTAAAGAATTTGGGTGGTAATGATTTGTTGCTTGGGGCGCTGGGCCAAGGGAGCTGAAGCCTGATTGGCTGTAGGGTTCAGGTTAGCTGGTGGAAGGAAGTTGTTCCAAATCAAGGTTGCCATCCTGATTGGTTGGTCAGTGGGCAGCTTGTGCGGGGGTGGGTACAAAAGCAGGGGCAGAGCTAGACACTAAGTGACTCTCAAACAATTCAAAGCCATAGGGGTCAGTGGTCAGATACAGGTCAGCTTCCTTGTTACCCGCCTCAAAGGCTTGGGTGTGAACAGGTGCCTCCACGTTCTGAGCCTTGCCTCCATTGAAGCTGGTTTGGCTGCTGGCGCCGTCAAAGATATTGCTTGTAAAAACCATTGTAAAAACCTAGGATAAAATCACTAAAAGTAGAAATTTTAAAATTTAATGATTTATTTTTATTGTAATCTTGATTCCATATTTGGAAGGTTCTCAAAACCTTTTTATACAAATCTGGAGCCATGAAAATGGATAAAATGCCTCTGTTTCTAAATTGGATAGCTGTTGATTGGCTGTTAAACTGTTATTTTTCTATTTTAGGCTGCTCATACTACACATCTTGTGTGAGTTCATTTTGTTTTGTGCTTGTGTAATCTTGCTTCTAGATTGCTCAAGTTTTGTTTTGTTTCATTTTAGTTCTTCTGTCAGTGCCTCATATGAATCCTGATTGGATTATAATATACTCCAGAATAGCATCCATCCATTTCACTTGTTGCGTCAGTTTGTTTTGTTTGTGGTTTGAACTACACTGCTTGATGTTTGATATAATTTTGTATAATGGGCTAGTAAAATTTTGTTTCTGGTTTGACAGTCCATTTATTAACTGAAATTTTATAAATTAATTGGTTCCTGAATCTTTCGCAACTTAGATTTTTTTAAATCTGAAATCATTTTGTTTAAATCTGAGGTATTTTTGGTTGTTGCCATAGCTTTTAAAACTATTGTACAAACAATGTCTTGTTCTAAAGAAACGTCTTTTCCAGTTTGTAAGACCCATTATTAGAATTACTGCTACTTATTACTTGCAGTTTCCTGCAAGCCATGCACCAAGCTATACTTTGATTCCAAGAAGACCAAACCCAAATATTCCAGTATCCTCAAGCCAAGTGACATAAATAGCATGATATAAATTTACAGTTATTAATAGTTGAAAATTGCTCTAACAACTTCACTTACAATTAAAACTATTCTGCTTATATTTTTATTGTAAATAAATTAGTAATATAATTTTTATTTTGAGTTGCAGCAACATAAAGCATTAAACAATCTTTTTCCTGTTTTGGTATTCTATTTTTTTATTATTCAGTAAGAAATCCTTTGATACTAAACATATATCTACTAAAGTGAACAGCCATTTCACTTGGAATTACCTTTACACACAAAATAAGCTTCCTAATCCAGAAGAGAATACAATTCTATATACTCCTCTTGTAGTTTGTGATGATGCTACTTGGTATGTGTTAGGATACTCTGCTGTCTATTTTTTACTCCAAAGATCTATTCTGTTCATGGGGCAGTAAAATTTTGGGGCTACCTATGGGCTCTACCTTGATAGGTTTCCAACCTATTATCATCATTCATCACTTAGGGTACTTACTGCCTCAGAATTAGATCACTGAAATGAGGCTGGGGAATATGATTCCAATTGGAAAAAACTTGTCTTGCCTGGGATTGAGGCTGAGGAAGTTGGGTTTGAGACATTGATAATGTTGGTTTAGGGTGGCGCTCTGTTGGATGAAGCTGGTTACAACATATTCAGCCTGAGGCTGACCTGCTTCAGGGCCCAGAGAATCTGGGGAATTAATTGGGCCCCTTTCAGCTCCTGAGAGGCACACAATCTATTTCAGCATTAGTTCTGGGTGCTTTTAAGTATTTGAGGGCCTTCAGTCCTCTTGGGCCAGTTTTTAAGCTGATCATGGTTTTTGGGCACTTTTTGGCTGCTTAATCTGCCTTTAAGTTGTATGATAGTTCAAACTGTGATCTAATAATCCTGGAGGTGAATATGGTTTTGATTCTTAGAGAAGCCTTTTTTTAGTTTACCCTTGATTCCAGACTGTGGACCTTATAGTATGAAAGTCTTGGTAAGTCTTGTGAGTACCATGTGGGTGAATTTATATTTACTGTAATCATGGGTTTATATTTCTATTGTTTAAGCAAATAATTTTGGGGGCTTTATCCCTTTTCTTTTGGAATGGGATTAACTGGTGGCCTTTAAGATGAGAATTGGTTAGAGGTTCTGGTTTAAACTTAAGGAAGATAGATCCTAATAGTCTCTTGTATTTGATAATATAAGTGGTGAATCTTTGACTACAAGATGTATGTGGGGATGTTTTCTCTAAATTTACTGAGTTTATCCTCCAAGATCTTCACATTTGTTGTTTTATTCTCTGTTAAAAGCTATAATAAGATATATATAAGTACTGATATGATAAAATCCTAAAGAAAAATGAAGATTAAATTTAATAAAACAAGGATTATTGTTTGATGCCAACAAGAGATGGAGTGCTATTGTCATTATTATATTAGCTTTTAATTTCCTGTTGGCTATTCTGGGGGTTGTCTTGACCCTCAAATTCCTCTTCAATTTTGGTTGGTTTGTTTCAAAAAAATCTGGTTAGTTATTCCTTCTCTCTGTTTACTTAACTTGGCCTCCTATGTGGTCTTGTCTATTTTTCTTTAATTTTTTGAGTTTATGTTCATATTTGTAAATTAACCATTTATTTTTAGTTTTAATTGCTTTTGAGAGTTATTAATTTAATTTCTGGACAAATATGTGTTCTGAGTTCAATTTAAGGACATAAATTAGCCAACTTGTTCTTCTTAGAGCTTTAATGAGCTTTTAAATACTGTAAATTCAGACCCTAAACATAAAAATGTGGGATTGTCAAACCCTTGGTCCAAATTTTAAATCACATTTGTGGGCAACTTAGGTGAGTGAAAGCTAAAATACTTAATAAAATCAACCATTTAATTTGACTTTTTTGTTTTATTTCAAATTGGCAAATTTCAAATCTTTTGAGCAGATAACTCAACTAACTAAAGACAAAACACAACAAGCAAATGTGGGATACATAAATCATAAATGTGGGATTCTAATGTACAATTTGGTATTTCCTGTAAGTCTAACAAATCATAACAAGGATGAAATTATTAACAAACATGAAATTGCAGGATTATCAAATCTAAGAAGCAAATTTCAAATCAAAAATGAGGTAAATTTGAAATAGATTTAATTTATGGGCATCTCAAACAGGAAGTCAAAGGGTTTAGAGTGGATTTGTGCTAATTCTTTTAGAAATCATAGGCATTCTCAAAAATCACCCAATTCTGTTTTAGGATGGCTAAAATTTATATCCTACTATTCACCAACTTAACATACTTAACAATAAAATTGACTAAAATATACACTCCTTTTTTTGAGTTTAATTTTTAATAAAAAATTATGTCTTTTTCTAACAACACCCAAGTAAACAAGCTGCTCCCTGGCCTTGAAAAAATCATGCAAGGCTATGCTGGGTCACTCAATGGTGAAGCCTCTGTATATGGCCACTCCTAACTTGCAGGCCCCCCAAGCACTACCCAGAAGAGTGTTCTTACTCCTGTGTCCTCCAGAATGGCCCTGTTTACACACCACACACAGGCAGCTGCTAATCCAAAGCACATATCAACACTGGCATCTGTAATCATTCAGTTGAGTCAAGAGACCACCCAAGTAAGTCAGAATCTAGAAACAGCCAATCAGATGGCATCATTTGTGCTCCCAAGATGGACATGTACCTCTCTCAGCCAATCAGCTTGAAAGACGCAGAAGAAAGCCCATCATCCTTAAAATTGTTCTGGAAATGGTCAAAAAGCAAGGGATTTTTATTTCCCTTGAGGAAATAGCAGCTGCAATGGGTTTTGCAAAGTCTATTGTGGCTGCAACCCTGCTGTAAAGTTATGCTTTTCCCTTGGGCCTCCACTTCAATACTCACCAAATGCTTGGGGATCTCTGCCAAATTACTCCTGGATATTTGTTCAAATATTTACTTAAAAAACCTAAGAAGATTTCTCACACTATCACTTGCAGAATAATTTTGAAGATTACTCCACCTAACCCACCCAAGAGACACCCCTGATCAAATATCATGTGCAAGAGCACCAGGATGTAAATTCACTCCCCCCTTTGGCTTAAAACAAGGACATTTTTCCCCAAAGAACCAAAATAATCTCCCAAGATCCACCCAAGCCCCTAAATTCACTGGGAGACTTAGTGCACACAATTAAAAAGAGGTTTTTTCTGGCATATCCTTCACAGGCTGCACTCATTGATTCCCAGATTTTGTATCCAACTTGGGAGGAAAATTGTGGGGCTCCTGTCCACCAGTCCCCAAAGTGTGTCCTGGATTGTAGCCAGGGACCAGCTGAAAGGGGTTATCATTCTCTAGTAAGGAAAAATGTATCTCAGAAATATGTATAGGGGTTATAATGGGCTTTTATTCACTCTCAGAAGGAAGATCCCCTTAGAAACCTTCTGGTATATGGCCCAGGGGGTCAGGGAAACAATATGAATTTGCCAATACTTAGAATCCTCCAAAAATATCTTGGACTCCTTGTACTTGGTCTTAGACACCTGCACCTTGGTCTTGGGCTCCTGTGGTCTACTCCAGCTTTGGCCCCTTTTTTCTAGCTCTGGCTGCTTTATCTTAGGCCTCTGCACCTTTAGTTAGGTCTTCAGCTCCTTCTGTAGTCTCTGTGGTCTTTTTAATCCACTCCATCTAGTCCTTCAAGAGTCTCAGATGACTCCCCCTTTTATAGCTCCTTGTTTCAGACCAAAAATCTCTCTTAGAACTCTGGTTTCCAAAAGCTTAAACTATCCAGTTTCTCTCTCTATATAATATATTAAACTTAAGAACTTACTTCATTCAATGAAAGCCCTGAATTTTCTGCTTCTGCTCCTCATTTTTTAGGCTTTAACTCTTAAGTTAAAGCCCTCAAAACAATGATTAAATAGACTCTGGCTTGCAGCCAATCATATGCCTTGATTCAATGGTTTTGCCAAAAGGTTTCCCCGGATGACTTGCTCTTGACCCTGGTTCAAACCTGAAGCTGTCTTGCTCTGGGTAAACAACTGCTCTGTGTTTTGAACAGTTTTTATGTGATTCCTGCCACGTTTTCCCAGCAAATCTTGAGCGCTTCTGCATATGTTTTACATAAGCAAATTTTGATCCCTCAATTTTACAACGTTTATCTGTGTTTCCCCGTGTTTTCCTCAATTTTTTGCAACTCTGAACCCGCTTGCTGCTTGCCCTTTTGCCTCTCTTAGTTTTTATTGGCAAAATTTGCTCTTTTGCCCTTACAGTTTCTCTGTTTTGTTTCTGGCCTCTTTCTTGCTCCTTTCTGGTTCAATTCCCACTTAATAAATTTACAGTTTTAACACTCTGTAAACCTATTTTTCTCCTCTTTCTTTCTGTACATATGATAGTTAATTGTTTTTTAACATATTTATGCAGCATTTAATTATCATTTAACTGCTTCTTTATATTCATATTTTCTCTTTAAAGACACCAAAATCAGCTTTTCCAGCCTCTGCATCCAGTATGGCTAGTCCTTCCAAGTCATCTCTTGGTCCTGCACTCACATCTTCTGGTCCTTCAACCAGTTCTTCAACCACATCTCTCAGCTCTTTAGCTAATCAGCAATCAGTCCATCTTGGTGCACAAAAAAGCTCCTTTCCAGTCTTCAGACAACTTCATCAGTCTTCTGGCTATTCATACATCATGATCTTTAAGCCCTTCAGCTTATCCTCACTAGGAATCACCTTGGTTTCACCTACACAGTGAACCATTTTGGCTCCAAACTTCAATATGAACCAACAGTCTCTCAACTAGTCTTCTCTGTGATTAAACAGTCCCTCTCACTAGTCTTCTCTGCTGATTTTGTGAGCCCCCTTGGTTCTTTATCTCAGCCCCCATTACCAGAACCTGTAGACCCAGGTATGAGTCTACATTGAACTGGCATTTGACTGGGCCCTTGTAAGTGGCATTCCACTTAGGCCATTCAATCATAGATCCTCAAAGCCTATGTTGTTGTTTTTACTCACCCAGGTGATTAAGTCTGGGCTTTCAGTCGCAGAGTAATCAGCTCTACTTCCCAGAGGCCTGATCACACCAAGTTCTGCAGCTTGCTTCCCTGAGCAAACCACCTTTATGACACCTCCAAGCAAATCTATACCCTCCTATTCTCACTCTGGGTTTTCCCCAAAGCTCCTATATGGGCTAAACAAGGACACCCTACCAGTCTGTTAGGTAGGATGCTTGCTCACAGACCTCCTGTAAGTGTATCAGGGTACGTAGAGCCCTCAGAGCTCTTCCCCTCCCTGGCAGCCTGCGTTACCTGCCAGGGGTCCAAAACATTCCCCATCTCCAACAGACAAAGTTCCCTGCTGAGCTATCTCATTCCTCATCCTTCACAGCCACAGTTCTCTGCTAGGTGAAGACCTCTAGCCCACAGCAGCCAATATCTTCTTCTGGGTGAAGACAACATCTGCCTCTAGTAGTCTTTACACCTACTAGCTAGGCCTTACCGTCCCTAGTAGCCATCATTCCCTACTAAGCCTCTACCTGCAACAAACAATCAAACTTTTTCTTGGCCAACATTAACCCTGCCTGCAAACCACCAAACATGTGGACCGTCACAAAAACTATATAATTATGACTATTTTTGGTGTGGTTTTGCCCCAATTTAAAACAAATGCACTCCGGTCAATCAGATTGCATAAGTCAAGAACCCCCTTTCCTAAATCCTTAGATTTGAGCAGCCCTGCTGCACCCATACTCCAGCCAATCAAATTCAGCTAAGTAAATTAACCAGAAACACTCCAGTCTCTCTGTGGAGAAGCTGCACATTACCTACCCTGACCAATCAGGAGATCCCCTCATCCTCAATGGCTCCATGATTACTAAAACCATCTCTTGAATTTCAGGCAGGTCCCCATGGTATCACTACTTGTCAATTTTCAAATAAAAGTTTTAAGGGACAAATTTACTTTCCAGTTGCATTTTGAGAATATTTATTTTCCTAAAAATGATTAGTGAAAGCTTATCTGGTCCTTCCCCTACCTTCCAGCGGTTTCTTCTTCATCAGTCTTTCTTTGGCTGTTCCTAGAGGTCAATGTTAGTATAGGCACTTTACTATTACCTTAATCTTACTCCAGAGCATGTTCAAACTTGGTTTCCTTCTTTCCACTTTCAAAAAGCAACTTCAAAGTTGTTTTGATTTTATATTTTATTATAATTAGTTACTTTAAACCTATTTTTTCTGTTTAAAGCAAAAGCAGGTTCTGAAAATCAATCCACCTGCTTTAAAGACAACAGGTTGGACTCCTTTACAATAATCAAGTATCTGCAAGCCTCTGGTTTCCCCAAAATATTGAAACTGCCTGCAAAAATAAAATATTTCAGAGAAAAGGCTCCCAAAACCACCAAGAAAAATCCCAAATCATCAGGTGGTGAGTATTATGTTGCTCCTACTAGCCAAATTTGTGCTGTTTTGTGTCCTACCTGTGCTTTTGTTTTTGTGCTCTGCATCCCTGAACGTTTGGCTGACTTTGCCCACCTCCTTGGCCTCTGTTAAGGAGAGCCCTGTGAGTATACTGTTCATGATGGATAATATTATGGGTAACTCCAGAGGAACAATGACCTCAGGCACCACTCTTCTGCAGAGCCTTGCTCCAAGAAAGGGGATCTTTTACTGGCTCAAGAGGTGGCTTCTTACAACCCTCCTGTGGCAATGCAACCTTCTCTGCCTGCTGTTCCTAGCATGGTTCCTGCCCTAGAACCAGTTCCAACACCCCTGTTGTTACCTCCCAGTTTTACTTCTTGGCTGCTGTCAGGAATGCTCCTGATGTCTACTAACATGTACTTCCCCTATAACTGCTTCTTTTTCCTTCTGGACACCTATCCAAGCGGTCATCCTAGTGCTGTACTGGATGACTTCCTGGTGAATCACTTCCTGGGATGGTAGCCAAACTTAGTTAGTTTAGCCCCCTCTCTCACATGGGAGCAGTGTTATGTGCATCTAAGATAGGTTCATCAATTTTAGTTGAGTCAGTTTTTCTGTTTGATTTTGTTCATTTGAATTTTTTCAACTTTCCCAGCCTCAAAAATGCACTCATATTGTGATGGTCCACATGTTTGGTGGTTTACAGGTGGGGCTTATGTTGGCCAAGTGGAAGTTTAGTGACTTTTGTTGAAGAAGTAGCTGCAGGACTGGTCTGAGCTGTTGGAGACTGAAATGAGCTAGCCAAGGGACCAGAAGATGATGATGAAGAACTAGTGGTCTGGAGAAATGAGCCAAGATTTTGCCAAATTGATTTGCCAAGGTGGTAAAATGTGGAATGTTTTGCCTTGGTTTAGTAGTAAACTCAAGAAGGAATGTGGATAGAAGTGTGGGTAAGATATTTATTTATTAAGTTCCTAGGATAGATGAAGGTATGTTGCTATGAGAGCTGGATACAAAGTTGTTTTGGTGGGACGTTTTCCTTGGATTTTACAATATTTGTAAATATATGGGGAAAACGTTGAAGAGGTTCAAAAATAATAATTTAAATAGTATTCTACTATTTAAATTGGTTCAGGTTGAATGCAGGAAAGTCTGGTGCCAGAAAAATGGACCAGTTAACGCTTTGGTGCGCGAAGAGTTGTCAATTTGAGAGGTTTGAGCAATGGAAATTGATTTCTTAGTTGGATCCCGGTGGAACTTCATAAATGATCCATTTCTGCGCTCTGAATTCATTGGTTGAGTTCTGGAAGGCTTCCTGATGAAAATGATTGGTTGGAATCCAAAAGCTTAAATTATAAGCAAGGAAATAGTGAATTAATACTTTAAGCTTTTGAGAAAGTAAGTATGTAAGCTTAAGTTATTATAAGAAAAAGTGAGCGGCAATGGTTTAAGCTTCTGAAGAAAGCCATTTTGAAGGCGTAACTGTTGGGAAAAAGACACTATAAGAAGGTGGCTGGCTGTAAAGTTACAGGGTCTTTTCCAGGTCTTTCCGGGTCTTTTTGGAGGTCTTTCCTGGGCCTTTTGAGTTTCTGTCAAGAGGTTTTTGGAAGCCCTTTGATCACCAGCAGGAGCTTTGTTGTACTTATACAAGTGGAATAACAAGGCCACTGGAGCTATAAAGAGAGCTGGAGCCCAAGTTTAAAGAGCTAGAGCTTAAAATAAGGAGCTGGATCTTAAGCGCGGCGCAGGAGTCTAATTCTAAGGTGCAGAAGTCCAAGTTTAAGGAAAAGAAGTCCAAGATCAAGTACAAGGAGTCCAAGATATTGTTGGAGGACTCCAAGTATTGGCAAACCCATATTATTTCCTTGACTCACTGGGCCAAATACCAAAAGATTTTTTAAGGGGATCTTCCTTCTGAGAGTGAATAAAAGCCCATTTTGACCCCTATACATATTTCTGAGATACATTTTCTCTTACTAAAGAATGAAAATCTCTTCCAGCCTGTCCCTGGCTACAATCTAGGACACACTTTGGGGACTGGTGGACAGGAACCTCACAAGAGCCCAACACAGGGGTCTTTCTTTAGTAAGCGTGGGAGGTGTATAAAGAAGTATGGATAAGATGGCACTCAGAAGAGGATTTTATTTTGGTCTTCAGGGTGGTTATTGAAAGCATGAAGTTTGAAGCAAGAACAGTGGATGAACTGACAGGATTTTTCAAAAGATAGTTAGGCCAGAAGTTTGCTGGGCTGCATCCCAGATATACTGTATGGCTAAAAGTGTGAACTCTCTGGGGAGGAGCCAGACCAGGAGACCCTTGAGTATAGCCTGGCTAGCTCAATTGGTAGAGCATGAGACTCTAAAGTTCACAGTTGTAGGCATTAGTAAGTGAGAAGATTCATGGATGAAGTTGAGGCAGGGGAGGTCCCTAGGCCTTAAGGATCAGGAAGTCGGGGTTAGCATGTGACTGAGATGCCTATGATCAAGGCGCGTGTAGGGAAAGTCCCTAGGCCTAAAGGATCAGGAGGTTGGTGTTGATATGTGATTGAGATAGAGAAGGACTCTATGCCCTAAGAAGGACCAAATGAAGGATCAGAGAAGACCCCAAAGTTGGTAGAACTATTGTGGTTGTTGTGTATAAAGAAGACTTCATTCATCTGAGGAGGAGCCCCTCAGGAACGTTTGAGCTATGAAAGCAAAGGATGATTGAAGCTCTAGTGTTGAGGTTTCCAAGATGGGATCTACTGTTTGTTATAAAAACCAACGCCAGTGGAATTGGTTTGGGGGCCTTGTTGACCCATAAGGAAGGGATTCAGGCCTGGCCCATTGCTTATGCTTTGAGGATTTTTTGGGACACTAAGACAAGGCTATGGTTTGGGCTGTTGACAAGTTCAAGTCATACGTGATGAAGTCGCCTTTTGTGCTTTTTACCAATCATGCATCACTGAAAGCATTAAAGACTGAGGCAAACTTGATGGGACGTCTGTTGAGTTATGCGGAGAAGCTAGCCTCCAATGATTACAATATTGTGTACCAACAAGGGAAAGATAATGTGGTGGTAGACTTGTTGTCCAGAGCAATGGTTGGTGTCCAAGATAGATACACCCAAAAGGTTGAAGGACAGGCAGAGGCAGTGCGCCAGAATAGAATGTGCATTATGCCAGAATACCAGGATCAGGTTGTCCAGAATATCCATGTTTGGTTTGGAGGACACTTTCAGGTTTCAGAAGTTGATGGTAGCAGTCAGAATTAAAAGCTACTTGCCCATGTTGCACCAGACTGTGGAGAAGGTGTTGAAGGAATGCCTTTAGTGTGCAAAGTACTCCACAAGGGTTCAGAAGTACCCATTGTGGCCAGTGGGGGCATCATACCTGTTTAAGAAAGTGGTCTTGTATGAAAGCCATGGAGCACTTGACCATGGTTGGAAAGCTTTGCCTTGGTGGCAGTGGACCTGGTGGCTAAGCAGATGTGAGGAAGCCACCGGATGAACAGTCAAAGAAGGGGTTGCAGAAGAAGCAGTAGGTGCACTGGCCCAAGAAGAATGCATGGATGCAGTGAAGAATGAGCCCCTGATGGGTTGGAGTTCTGATGTAGTACAAGCATGAAGGATGTTGAAGACCATGAGGCTTTGGTTGTAGAGGTGGATTGGTCCCTCTTCAACAAGTGGTGTATTGCCAAGACCAAACTTTTTGGTTGAAAGAGATTGGCTGTGTTGGGTCAAGAACTGGAGAGAGTTTACCCATGGTTCGGAGAGCAGTTGGTTGGCCAAAATGCCCTACGCCTGGGTTATTTTGTGAAGATAGAGGCTATCTTGGGGGAAAGCTATGTGACAGTCCACATGTTTGGTGGTTTGCAGGTGGGGCTTATGTTGGCCAAGTGGAAGTTTAGTGACTTTTGTTGAATAAGTAGCTGTAGGACTGGTCTGAGATGTTGGAGACTGAAATGAGCTAGCCAAGGGACCAGAAGATGATGATGAAGAACTAGTGGTCTGGAGAAATGAGCCAAGATTTTGCCAAATTGATTTGCCAAGGTGGTAAAATGTGGAATGTTTTGCCTTGGTTTAGTAGTAAACTCATGAAGGAATGTGGATAGAAGTGTGGGTAAGATATTTATTTATTAAGTTCCTAGGATAGATGAAGGTATGTTGCTATGAGAGCTGGATACAAAGTTGTTTTGGTGGGACGTTTTCCTTAGATTTTACAATATTTGTAAATATATGGGGAAAACATTGAAGAGGTTCAAAAATAATAATTTAAATAGTATTCTGCTATTTAAATTGGTTCAGGTTGAATGCAGGAAAGTCTGGTGCCAGAATAATGGACCAGTTAACGCTTTGGTGCGCAAAGAGTTGTCAATTTGAGCGGCTTGAGCAATGCAAAATGTCTTAGTTAGATCCCAGTGGAACTTTAGAAATGGTCCATTTCTGCGCTCTGCATTCATTGGTTGAGTTCTGGCAGGTTTCCTGGTGAAAATGATTGGTTGGAAGCCAAAAGCTTCAAGTATAAGCAAGGAAATAGTGAATTAATACTTTAAGCTTTTTAGAAAGTAAGTATGTAAGCTTAAGTTATTATAGGGAAAAAGTGAGCGGCAATGGTTTAAGCTTCTGAAAAAAAGCCATTTTAAAGGCGGAACCTTTGGGAAAAGGACACTATAAGAAGGTGGCTGGCTGGAAAGTTACGGGGTCTTTTCCAGGTCTTTCTAGGTCTTTTTGGAGGTCCTTCCTGGGCCTTTTGAGTTTCTGCTAAGAGGTTTTTGGAAGCCTTTTGATCACCAGCAGGAGCTTGGTTGTACTTATACAAGTGGAATAACAAGGCCACTGGAGCTATAAAGAGAGCTGAAGCCCAATATAACGGAGCAGGAGCCCAAGAATAAGGATCTGGATCTTAAGCGCAGCACAGGAGTCTAATTCTAAGGTGCAGAAGTCCAAGACCAAGTACAAGGAGTCCAAGATGTTGTTGGAGGACTCCAAGTATTGGCAAACCCATATTGTTTCCCTGACCCACTGGGCCAAATACCAGAAGGTTTCTAAGGGGATCTTCCTTCTGAGAGTGAATAAAAGCCCATTTTGACCCCTATACATATTTCTGAGATACATTTTCTCTTACTAAAGAATGACATTTCCTTCCAGCTGGTCCCTGGCTACAATCCAGGACACACTTTGGGGACTGGTGGACAGGAACCTCACACATATCCTCTCATATGATTGGTTAATTTATTTGGTATGTCTAACCTCTCACTCCAAACCAATCCCCTCCTTTAAATGAATGCAAGATTTGTAAAAGACTTTGCTTCATTATTCTCTAATCTAATTAAGTTCACAATTTGTTAGTAAATTTAGCCATTTTTTTACCTGTTGCTTCAGGGTGTTCAGTTGATTCCTTCTCCCCTTTGACCTTCCAGAAATTATTAGTGGCAACCTTTTGGTTTTTGCTGAAATCATGAATTTATTTTTGGTTGAGAGTGAGGTTTTATTTCTTCATAATCTTCCCCCAATTCTCACACCTGCAATCTCATGCTAACTGTGGTCCCCTCCCAACAAAGCTCCAACTGATGCCTGTACGTCAGCTTACAGTGACAAAGCACACCCTCTCATGTTGATCATAATGAAAAGTGATCCCCAAATGCCCCTAGTCCAGATGTGCCTACAACTGGGACTCCATAACATCTTCATTAATAAGAGAACAGTCAATTTTTGAATGCACAGTTTTGTTGTTTTTGTTGTTGCTGCAAGAATATTGACCAATCAAGTTCTTGATGTGCCCAGTTTGGTGGAAACTAACCCCTACAATTCTACTGTTGTAAATTTTATCAAAGATATGGCAATGAGAGCATTTAATGACGCCATCTTCTTATCCTATGCCAGGATCTCCACAAGTATCCAAGACTTTAGAGAAAAGCAGTTACAATCTGACGTATACAAGTGCAGCTCAAATTTATACAGATTTGTTGTAGTTTTGCTAGAAGTTTCCCCAGAGGAAGTTGAATATTACTCTGCTTTTTCAATCACCGCAGACAGATATGCATACCAGACGGGGCTCAAGGGCATGCTGATGGAGTTTGATACACAGCAAGCTGTGCACACAATAGTACTGGGTGCAGAGATGGAGCTGTGTGAATGGTCTTCCAAGGAAATTAGGGCTTCAGGGCATACCTGTTGGTCCTACACCATCAACTACACTGGCATGCATCATGCAGATTTATTTCTTTACAATTTTGGTTCAGCTCTCAGGCGCTTAAAGCCTGCCACATACAATGAACTGTGCACCCAAATTGAGAAGGGGTATGAGCTTTTCTCTTCCATATTTGTCCAAGACTTGTTCAATCTTATCATATTTTATGAAAGTGATAGTGATAAGTCCAGAAAGGCCCCTGTCTCCCCCCACACTCATCCATTTGGTTTGTCAAGCCTGCATATGTGACAGAAGAAGAAGTTGAGCAATCAAAGCAATCAGCTCTTTCTGCCTCTTCCCAGTCAACAAACCCTGCCTCCCCAACTCCCCTGCCAAGACCAAGCCACCTGCCTTCTAACCCTGATTCCCAAGACACCACTCATTCCCTCCCACATTACCTCTGATGCTGTCCCTTTTACAGGCGCAGATGATGGCGACGTACATTCCACACATTCTCTCCCCCACTTGTCCCTTGATGAGTAAAATAAAACATTTCTTTTTGACAACTTATTAAAATTGATATTCTTTCTTTCAATTAATACTTAATAATATTTTTTACATTAATAACACTTCCTATATTTAAAAAACTGTTGTGCATTTGATGTGATAACATATAATTATTTGCATGAATATTTTCATTCTCAATAATAAGTTAAATACCATCAAATGTAAATATTACATTAGAATATTGCAGATAAATGTTAATTCTTGTTATCTCAATATTATGTGTATGTTGCAATGCATTTGTTTAATAAAATTCATTTTAAACATAGTTTTTATTGTGATTCTATAATTGGACTGTGTCCATATTAGGATGTTATTACCAATTTTTATATATATTGATACAGATTGTATTTTAAATCTTGTATATTTACCTATTGATAATGCTTATATGAAATTAAAGTTGGATTTTATGATTGATAAAAAATGTATCAATCAATTGCTGTTTATGGCCATTAATTTTATATAAGCATTACCAATAGGCAAATATACAATATGTATCAATATATATAAAGTTTTAGTGACATCTTAATATGGACACAGTTCAATTATAAAATCACAATGAAAAAACCATGTTTACAATGAATTTTATTAAATAAACAAATTGAGATATGTACATAATGCAGAATTGAAATTAATAGCAATAAAATCTAGTATAATTAAAATGCAACAAAAAAATCACAATTCATTGTGATATGGCATAACATGATATTATTTATTAAATAAAAAATGTTACATATTGGGAAAAATAATCTACATGTACTAAATCAGATGGATAGTTTAATGTCAGGATTGACAATTTTCTTCCTCTCAAAACCCATGCCCAAGGGTGGGATTCAAACCCTGGCCCTGATCCCCCACAAGATGCTAGCCCTAAGAATCAAAGATCCAACTGCCCGCGTTTTCCTGGGATTAATCCCCCTCAAGCTGAGGCCAAGCATAATTCTTGTGATGATAATACCAGCCAAACCTTAGAAACTACAGTGCCAAATGAAAGATCAGACAAATTTCCTAATGGAGGCAAAGAAATTCCTATCATTAGCTTCATGAGTTTGAAGTCTACACTAGTGGCCAATCAAGATTCATCACCTGAGGAAAACATGGGCTTGAAGCCTGCTCCCATGATCATTGCCCAAGAACAGAAAAATCAAGCAACCTTTTCAGAGATTTCAACCAATGAGCAAACACCCAGCAGCAGTACCATTTTGCTTCTTCTGAACCTGGGCATATTGGCCACACAACTTCATATTTCCTGATTTTATGATGAATCCCACATGGAAAATGTAAAGTTTGGCGGTGGGGTACTATATAGACCTGTAGACCCTTCTCTAAGACTTTATTGTCATTTTTAAATAAAAACTTATGAGATGTTGATTTTCCCAATTATTGCCTTTCTTTATCTTTTCTATTTACCAGTTCAGTTCAAGAACTTCCAGCCCACCTGCCCCTCCACCTACAGTTTATTGTCTGCCAGGCGCTCCATTTGGCCCTGTCTACCTTACAGAGTACCCATTGAAGCCTAAATTCAAGCAATACTCTCTTGGGAAGATACTGAAGCAAGATCCCCTGGTCCTAGTAAAATTGTCTAACAGATATAATAGACTAGGTCCTTGGCACATAACTGAACCCAAATGATTCAGAGACAAATAAATCTCCCTTTCCACATACCAGTTAGACATGGAAACACCAATCACTCCAAAACCAATGCCTGTTTCAGCTCCTGAACTCCCCTTGGACCACACAAATAATCTGTTTGGGGGTTGTGTACATCACCTTCACTGGGGTAATTGACACAATAATCCCAGCCTCTGGCCTGTGGTCCTGGGTGGGAAAATTGATGTCCTACCTTATTAAATTAGCCCCAATCTTGTGGTTGGCCCTGCCTGCTAAATCTTTGGCCTGTTCATTTCCTGAAAACAACAGGCTGGCTGCCCAAGGTTGGTTTCCTGACATTTAATGCAACTTTGCTATAAACCATGCTATATGAAGCTACTTTTTGTATAATTGCAATTTATTTGTACTGTTTGCAATAATTGTCAATAAAATGTACTATCATCTATAATTTCCTGATTATGTTTTGATGGTAGTGATATAAAGGCTTTATTTGGGATATAATTCAAACAACATGTCTAATATCTATAATCTTGTGAATTAATTAGAGGCAGCCCTCCAGAAGGTGGTTGACTTTAAAGAAATATCAGGGAAATAGTAACAGAATATTTAGGAAATGGGGACACCTGGTAATAAAAGGAAATGAATTTGCCCAAAAGTATCTGAGAACAATTATCAATAACCAACACAAGGAATATTTTTGAATTTGCAAGGGAAAATTTAGAATCTTTAAATTTCAAAAATGTATCTTACAACTCATTTGAATTCTGGGAAAATGCCAGTAAAAATAATTGAAATCAAATTAATCCAGGGAAATAAAGCATAAAATGAAATAAACAGAGGTTAAAGAACTGAAAATAAAGAAATTCAAAAGGAAGTAAATGAAAATGTTGAAATGGAAATGGAAATGAACAAAGGAAATAAAGATCAAGAACAAGAAGCAGAAGTAGAAGAACTGAAAATGAAGAAATTCAAAAGGAAGTAAATGAAAATGTTGAAATGGAAACAGAAATGAACAAAGGAAATAAAGATCAAGAACAAGAAGCAGAAGTGCTTCAAGAATAGAAGAAAGTTTATCAAATGAAGAAATTTAAAGGAAAGAAGGAATTGCAAGAAAAGAAAGAAGGATCAAATCAAGGAAAATCAATGGAGAGCACCCAACGTTGATGAAGTACGCCAAAGGGGCGCCTATGGCTGAAGGGCCCGCAGGGGAAAGAATTAGTAAGTTAATTTATTTTTAACTACCTTTTTCTAGTTATCTTGAGAAATGGGGAGGACATCATGAAGTGAAATATATACACCAAGTGGTGTATATGGGTCCTATCAATCTATGATAGCTCCAGTGATTCAAAGGAGACCCACAAAGGTTCAAAGAATAATTGAAATGAACATGAATGAATTAGAAAAGAAAGAAGAATTAGAAAAGGAATCTGAAGCACTGGCAGGGTGTTCAACTTGGGTGAGAAACTCTTATGAAATTAAAGGAAACATCAACTTTCATCAAATGAATGAACTTCAAAAATGAACTATGATGAATATATCTATTAATGTGTTTAATATTGTTAATTTTCAAATATGAACACATATGAATCAAATCTGAAGAAATATGAATTTTAAATAAGAAGTGAATGTTTAAAAGGAGTAATTTTCAATGAATTTATTTTATTAACATCAAATCAAGTCAGTGGTGTATTCCTTGTGAATAAAATGAAGTCTAATCATTTTTCTGTAAAGCATGGGCAGCTAACCCCAGCCAATGTCAGGAATGAAGTATGAAAATAAGATTCCATGAGCCACCAGACCTTCAAACCATTGACTACTCCAATTATCTTATAATTCATCCAAGAAGATCCAGAAAGAGACAAGAAAAGAAAATTCATAAGACAAGGACAGGAGTGAAGAACCATAAGATTTATTGAAGCATCATAAGGAGAATGATGGATAAGGGTTAAGAGAAAGGGAAAGGTAATTTATACTCATCAATTCTTGAATGAGGGGATCAAGTATACTAAAAGAGGGATATAGTATTTTGAAGGCATATTGGAACATGTAACAGTGGTTCAACAATGGCACCAATAGATTCCTCTTGGTCTCAGCTTTCAGGAATGCCTTTAACCGTTGAGTAGGGAAGGGACCAAAACAGCAATTGTGCAAACACAGTGTCACAAAACCATTTTTTGGAAGTTTTGGATTGGTTCACAAAACAGTCCATGTGATTTTGTGCCACAACTTTTGGAGTAGGCCACAATTTGTGCCTCCCTCCATTTTGTAGATCACAAAATATAAAAGGAAGGTGGTTTTCATGGATGAAACAGATGATTTATTTTGTGAAGGGACACAGGATGTAAAATTAGAATGTTTCTCAAGGGTGAAACAAATGGTGTCATTTTGTGCAAGGCACAAGATGTAAAATTAGAGGAAGTTCAGTTGTGGGACTGTGGGGTTCCTGTCCAGCAGTCCCCAAGTGTGTCCTGGATTATAGCCAGGGACCAGCTGGATGGGGTTATCATTCTCTAGTAAGGGGAAATGTATCTCAGAAATATGTATAGGGATCAAAATGGGCTTTTATTCACTCTCAGAAGGAAGATCTCCTTAGAAACCTTCTGATATATGGCTTTGGGATAGGGAATAATAAGGTGTTTGTGCCAATACTTGGAGTCCTTCAATAATCTCTTGGACTCCATGTACTTGGTCTTGGGCTCCTGCACCTTAATTGTGGGCTCTGGTGTTCTAATCTTATGCTCCTGTGGTCTGTCCCAGCTCTGGCTTCCTATCCTTGGTATTCTGCTCCTTTTGAAGCTTTTGTGGCCTTTGTAATCCACTTGTTTCAGTCCTCAAGAGTCTCAGATAGCTCTCCCTTTTATAGCCCCTTGTTTCAGACCAAAAACCTCTCTTAGAACTCTGGTTCTTCAAAGCTTAAACTATCCTGTTTTTCTTCTCCTATAATATATTAAACCTTTAAACTTACTTCAGCCAATGAAATCCCTGACATTTCTGCTTCTGCTCCTCATTTTTTAGGCATTAACTCTCAAGTTGAAGCCCTTAAAAAACTGATCAAGTAGACTCCAGTTTGCAGCCAATCATACGCCTTGATTCAACAGTTTTGCCAAAACAGTTTCCCTGGATGACCCGTCCTTGACCCTGGTTCAAAATCTGAGGCTGTCTTGTTCCAGGTAAACAACTGCTCTGTGTTTTGAACGGTTTCACCATAATTCCCGTCATGTTTCCCTGGCAAATCTTGAGCGCTTCCACAAATGTTTTACTTAGGCAAATTTCAACCCTTTAATTTTTCAACGTTTCTCTGTGTTTCTTTCAACGTTTTGCAACTTTGAACCTGCCTGCAATTTGTCTTTATGTCTTTCCTAGTTGTTCTTGGCAAAATTTGCTCTTTTGCCCTCACAGTTTCTCCGTTCTTCTTCCAGCTTCTTTCTGGCCCATTTCCTCATCAATCCCTTTTCTAAAAATAACATATAGTTCTAACAAACTATAGGTTATTTTTTCTTCTCTTTCTTTTTTACTTATATGATTTTCAATCCTTTTTTAATCATAATCAGGCAGTATTTAATTATTCTTTAACTGCTTCTTTATATCTAAATTTTCTCTCAAAAGTCACTAAACCAGCTCTTCCAGCCTCTGCATCCAGTCCAGCTAGTTCATCCTCTCAGCTCTTCAGTTCTTCAGCACCAACTTCTGATCCTTTGGCCATCCTGCATTATAATCAGCTAGTACTGCATCATAATCTTCTTGTCCTTCAGCTTATCCTTAACCAGTTTCTCACCAAATCCTTACTAGGAACCTCCTTTGTTCCTTCTACATACTGAACCATATTGGTTCATTCCATTCAATATGAATTAACAGTCCATCAACTAGCCTTCACTGTGACCAAACAGTCCCTCTTGCTAGTTTTCTCTGTTTTTCTGTGAACCACCTTGTTTCTTTATCTCAGCCCCCATTACCAGAACTCGTAGACCCAAGCATGAGTCTACATTGAACTGGCGTTTGACTGGGCCCTCACAAGCGGCAATCCACTTAGGCCATTCAACCATAGATTAATGAATATGTGTTGTCTTTACTCACCCAGGTGATTAAGTCTGGGCTTTCAGTTGCAGAGTAATCAGCTCTACTTCCCAGAGGCCTGATCACATCAAGTTCTGAAGCTTGCTTCCCCAAGTAAGCCGCCTTGGTGACACCTCTGAGCAAATCTATACCCTCCAATGCTCACTCTGGGTTTTCCAAAGCTCTCATAGGGGCATAAACAAGTACACCCTACCAGTCTGTTAGGTAGGATGCTTGCTCACAGACCTCCTGTAAGTGTATCAGGGTATGTAGAGCCCTCAGAGCTCTTCCCCTCCCTGGCAGCCTGCGTTACCTGCCAGGGGTTCAAAACATTAATCACCTCCAACAGACAAAGTTCCCTGCTGAGCTATCTCATTCCTCACCCTTCACAGCCACAGTTCCCTGCTAGGTGAAGCACTATAGCCCAAAGCAGCCAATATATTCTTCTGGGTGGAGGCAACATCTGCCTCTGGTAGTCCTTTGTTACCTATCAGCCAGGCCTTACTTACCCTAGTAGCCATCATTCCCTACTAGGCCTCTACCTGCAACAAACAACCAAACCTCTGCTTAGCCAACATTAACCCCGCCTGCAAACCACCAAACATGTGGATCACCACAGGGACTTTATTTTTTAAATTAAATTTATTAAAGCTTTACCTTCCATTACCTCATAATGATGGATTCAATTGTACCACAGTTTGCTTTAGATAATTATATTAAAACACCAATCAAAATATTATAAATATCTACTTCAATTGAAAGGAATAGCTTACATACTTATGATTGGACACAACACAAAACCACATGAGATTGTGCTTGGTCACATCACAATTCATGCAGATTTTTTGTGACTTTTGGAGCAGGGCACAAAGTGTAGCAGTTGAAATTGTGTACTGCTCCCTAAAAACACAAAACTAATCTGCATGAATTGTGATGTGACATGAAGGTCACAAAATGAATTGTGCTTAACTGAAAAAGTCACAAAACCAATTGTGCCAATCAAAGCTTGATCACAAAACCAATTGTGGAGATTTTGGTGCCCATCCCAATCCTACCGTTGAGATTGGTTCTCTAGCCACAGAGATATGATTTTTGAGGATCAGCAATTATGTGCAAGAAGACAGATAGTTTAAAAAGTAATTGGACTGTGAAAGCACTCAGAAATGGCACAATTGAGTCAAGTTAATATAAAAACCTATTTAAAATTGAGTTTGAACATGATAAAATCAAGTAAATTGATATAAAATGTTGTCAGGATTCTGAATCCTGACAGCCAAGCCCCAGCCAGGATGACTTTCAAATTTTTGAATACTGATTACGTCAACCAACTTATCACAACATATAAAAGATTTTTCATGTTTTCTGAGCTCTATACCAGTCAAAAAAATACAAATTGTGATGTATCTGGAAATTTTACTCCATTGCATAATGAAAGAAAATGTCAAGAAACTCAAATAAGTTCCCCTACAACTTTATATGTGCTGCCTTGCACTTGAGAAATAGAAGACAACGTGGGATGAAAGACTGTGGGACATGTCCTAGTTGACTGTTTTGTGTTAGCTTCATTTTACAGTTATTACATACCTTCAGAAAGGAACCTTTTTGTCACCTCCCTATCTCAATTGCCTTTTATCTGACGCTCTGCCATCACTGAGGTGATAAGCACCACCCCAATTGCAATTGGCCCAAGAATAATCCATCATG
>QTSX02007345.1:0-116970 GCA_014839935.2 Entomophthora muscae | reverse complement strand
AGTGCCTAGAATGCTTACTACTAATGTTGATGGTGGCTTGAGTATATTGGCTTTGCTACTATGTATGATTTTCTGCTTGCTCTCCTACAACACTGACTTGGTCCCCTTGGTTGTGATTCCTGCTGTGAAGAATGTGTACACTACTGCTGGGTTGATGAAAATGGCCACCTTGCCTGAAATAAATATGGAATACTGGATGGAGTACAGAGACCTGATTATGGAGAAGTGGGTCCCTGACACCAAGGGATAATGAGTTAGTATACTTTCAGAGGTATATGATCTATATTCAGGTTTCAAAAGATACTCCATGAAGTAAACAGGACTAAATAGGGCACCTGGGGGATGTAAAATTGCAGATAGTGAGGCAGGCAGACCACAGAAAATTGGGGTTGGATTGGTAGATTACTAAGATCAAATATGGTAATAATTGTGAAAGCCAATATCTTATAACCTTCATTCAAAAATGGCAATAAATTCTATCACATTATCTAGAGCTCATATAGTAACCCACTAACAGACTTTAGTTCTAATGATTGGGTGTTATAAGATAAGAAAATGGGTCATGGGTGAGAACCGCTTCAAGCAGCAATTGAGTGTGTCAAGGTGCAAGTCCTTGGGATACATCACGTTGAGTTGACACATACTCAGTAACTTTCTTTGGGGGTAAAACAAAAACTCAAAGATAAGAAAATGGAAAATCAGGTGAGCCAGACACCCACATTTGAGGGCAGTAAAATGGCACAGGCACAGGCCAGGATCTCATTAGCTGATTTATCTAGAAGGGTATCACAGCCACTCTGTTCTTGTGAATCATTCCCAGGGACAGGCTTTAGATTAGCATCTTTTTTTTAGGGGGGGTGAATCCTTATTGGCCACCAGGCTAGACCTCAGGTTCATCAAGCTAATGGCAGGCGCCTCTTTGGCTCTATTAGCAAATCAAGGTGTTGGTCTTTAGGTGCACTAATTGGAGCTTCTACACTGGTACTTTCATCTTCTAACTCATTGTCAGGATTGTTGCAAATGTGCTAACTAATGATGGATTTGATGGACATTAAGTTTGAAGTCATATCCAGAATATAATTATACATTAGAAAATTACATGAACAATCTATTGAGAGCTAGTGGATACCAGAGCATTCTGGATTCCAAACAAATCTCCTTGGGAATTAGGCCATTTAAAGGTTCTATGTAAGTACAATCAACAAGGCATCCAATTCCAGAATTGGAGCCTGCACTTGGTGCTTAAGTCCAGAAGACTAAATGGAGGTGGCATTGATAACCCAATTGATTGATTGATCCTTACTTCTTGACGTAAAATAAATATTTATTATTAATAGTGATACTAATATTGTGTAATACCCAAGCATTGAGGGTAAAACTTTAGTATCATAAGATAGCAGGTTAGGCGGCTCAAAGTTGTTCAAGGCGTAGACAATTGGATATAAGGTTATTGCCTGACAGAAGGATTTGGCAAGGATGTTGCATTATCCAAGGCTGACGGCAAGGTACAGTAGCGTAGCTGCAGAGATCACATAAGTAGCCAAGTTGGGAGTTGGGCGAGATGATGCCAGAGGTGTCCAAGGGTTCAAATCCATTGAGTTGAGGTGAGTTGGCTCATTGTAAAATATTCATTTTGGTCCATGTGGTTCAGGACAAAATTGAGCATTGGTTGGTTCCCCTTCTATCCCAAAGGTAAAGGTAAAGACAGCTGAGAAGATTATGTAGTTCATCTTCTGACTTGGGAAGGGGTAATGGTTTTAGTAAGGTTACTTGCTTAGCCTAGGTAAAGGATTGATTAATGTGATAATATTGAGGAGGATATTTGCTCAATGATAGCACAAACTATAATTGAGGGGTTTGTCTTTATTTATACTAGTGGACCTACAAGGCATGATTATTGGAAGGCATAGAATTGGGGAACCAAGAGTCTGAGTTTCATTTGTTATTCCCCTTTTCTGGGTTGGTTTGGGTGGCTGGCAATTGAGAAGGTTTGGCTGGATCACAGTTTGCATTGACATAGTGCCAGTTGGATTCTTCTTCATGCATCCAAATTCATTTACTAAATTTGGTGCATGAATTTTATGTTGGAGAGCCTGTCAGTCCATTCCCCATTTTGTAAGCTCCCAAATTGGGCAGCAGTTCCTCCCAGGTTTGGCTTTGGGGAAATTGGCTTCTCCTGGTTTCCCAATTTGACTATTTCCCAAAGGAGTGGATGGGGACTGGCCTGCTGGCATGGGGAGGGCAAAGGCTGACAGGTGGCAGGCTGGCTCATGGGTGCCTGGTTTGAGGATGACTTGCAGGTGGGGCTGGCAAGAGTGGCTGTCAGGAATATTCCTGACAACAAACTTTTGCAAGACAAAAGTTTGTGCACTTTTGATCTCACAAGTCAAAAAAAGAAATTTCAGCAGTTCCCCCTGATTGGGGAAACTGCTGAAAAACAGCTTTTGGATCAAAAGGATTTTAATAGTTCTAAGATTTTAAAATTCAGGTTTTTTACCCCTGCCACAGGCCGCATGGCCAGCTGCCAGCCCAGCCTGGCAGCTTGCCTGCTCCCACCACCCGCCCAGCCTGCCGGCCGGCAGGGGACGGTGCATCCCCCACAGTGGGACCATCCACCCCTTCCAGATAGGGAATTTGCCAAATTGGGAAGCCTGAAAAGGCAATTTCCCCCAAACCTAAAAATAGGGGAAAGTGCTGCCTAAATTTGGAATCTACCAAATTTGGATGGGGTCAACAGGCTGCCCTGCAAACCATTTAATGCAGAAATTACAGAAGTGGAATTTGAGTGCATGAAAGTACCTAAAGAAACTCCAAAGCAATGCAAGTCAGAGATTAATAATTCATTGCTTGCCAAACCCTCCAATCCCAATCCCAAAAGGGAATCCTTACAAAACCAAGTGTTTGGGGTTCCCTGTTCAATGTTTTGTTACTATTCATGCCCCACCAAGGATGATAGTATATAATAAAGACCAATCACTTGATGATAGTTTGTGCTATCATTGAGAAATTACCCCTCAAATTGTTATCACATAAATCAACCAAGACTTTTAACTTCTGAAAGTTAAAGACACTAATTTGTCTGCCCTTCCCCAGGACTAAAAGATGAATCATCTTATCTTCTCAGCTGTACTTACAGCTGCCTAGGGAGTTGGGGGCCACCAACACTATCAACTTCCACGGGCCATTCAATGATCCAACTGGTGAGTACTTTTACAAGGAGACAGCACAGCTCAACTCCTCCAATCTGTACTCCTGGCCCACACTGGTTTTTCTCCACTCCACTCAGTCTGTAGCAACATACACCTTCATATACTGCACAAGAGAAATAATTTAAGATACACCAATTATTAGCTTGTGTAGTGGTTGAAAGGCTAGGTGTCTGGGCAACTTCTTGTTGTTGTGTTAAAAATTGGTGTCTCAGGAAAATTTTGAGAGAGCACTTGAAATGTTTCTCTGAGGAAGATTGTCAGGATTTTCCATTTCCTCCCCTCAAAACCCAGACCTAAGGGTAGGATTAAAACCCTGGCCCTGATCTCCTGCAGGCTGTTAGCCCCAAGGACTAAAGGGCTGGCTGCCTGCATTTTCCTGGGATTGAGCCCCCTCAAGCTGAAGCCATGCATAACTCCCTAGATGATAATACTAGCCAAACCTTAGAAACTACATTGCCCAATGGAAGATCATACAAATTGCCTAATGGAGGCAAATAAATTCCTACCATTAGCTTCATGAGTTTGGATTCTACATTAGTGGCAATCAAGAGTCATCACCTAAGGAAAACGTGGGCCTGAATCCCACTCTCATGAACATGGCTTGAGAACAGAAGAATAAAGCAACCTTTTCAGAGATTTCAACCAATAACCAAACACTCAGCAGCAGTGAAATTTTGTGCTCCTGAACCCAGGTGTATTGGCCACCCAAACTCATATTCTCCAACCCTATGATAAACATCACATAGAAAATGTAAAGTTTGGCGGCAGGGTATTATATAGACCCATAGACCCCTGCACTAAGACTTTATTGCCATTTTTAAAAACAAAGCTTATGAGATATTGATTCTCCCAATTATTGCCTTTTTATCTTCAAAATTTATCAGATCAGCACAAGATCTCCTGGCGTGCCTGCCCCAATGCCTACAGTTTCCCGTCCACCAGGTGCCCCATTTAAATCTGTTCACTTTACAGAGTACCCACTGAAGCCTGAATAAAAGGAGTACACCCTTGAAAAGATCCTGGAACAAGAGCCCCTGGCCCATGTAATATCAGCAGCCAGATATAATAGACAAGGTCCTTGGCATGTATCTGAAAACAAGTTGTTCAGAGACAAATATAACTTCCTGCTGCATACTAGTTGGACATAGAACCACCAGTGACCCTCAAACTTATGCCTGCATCCACACCCAACCTCCACCAGGACTATACCAATGAACTATTTGTGATTGCGTACATCACCCTTACTGGGGTAATTGACACTATAATCCTGGCCGCCGGCCCTTGGTCCTGAGTAGGGAAGTCAATGTCCTAACTTATTAAGTTAGCCCCAATCTTGTGGTAGAACCTGTTTACAAGGCCCACAGCCTGTGTGTTATCAGAAAACAACAGGCCAGCTGCCCAAGGTTGGCTCCCTGACACAGATTTCCACAACAGAAAATCAGATCATTCCACAGTAAAAAGTTGATAATTCTCAGTGAAATTTCAATGCTTTGGTGGTTAAATGTTACCTTCACTAAGTGAGGATTAATAAAACTCTTTGGATAGGAAATTAAAGCACTTCAAAGCAGGAAAAAAGGAGTTCATTGATTGATTTTGAGGTCTATTATACTGATGGAGTTATTGTTGAAAGACCAGAAAGTTTGATAAAATAGTGAAGAAAACATTGCTAAATGATATAAACTATTATAAAGGAAAGACATGAAGCTATTTTTATGATTAGGAAAGGGTTAAGAGAAATTATTTAAGCCTTTAAGAAAACATCCTGAAAAGAGAATGGATGAAAAAAGGAGCTAAATATCATGAACTAGATCACAGTTGTCTATGAAGAGATGGGGGAGATACAGGGAGACCATTCAGATATATAAGGTCATAAAAAAGTACTAGTATATTGACACCAGTATACATTAAGCAAGACCTACAGAACCACAGAACAATGGAACAGTACATTAATTTTCAAACCTGTTGGGGTTAATGAAAAACATTAGTCTAAAAACAAATTCAAAGTGGATCCAAATCTATTGTAATTTAAGTTAAATTCCTTGATTTTTGATTTTGTTTTTAGACTGAGTTGTTTTTGTTTTTAGACTATTTTTTTGTTTATCTCAACAGGGTTGAAAACTACTGTAGGACAACAGAACAATAAGACTATGTGTAAAGTCACTCCCCCTTTAGCCCTGGATAGGACAATCTTCCTGTGCTGCACAAAAAAAGCTGCTCAGAAGCTGGCCAAGCCCCTCAATTCCCTTGAAGATTTAGCCCACACAATTGATGAGAGATTTGTGTTGGCATACCCTTCTCAAGTGGTAAATAATGGTGCTTTAGATTCTGTCCCCACTTGGGAGGAATCCCTGATTAATTTGGACTATTTTCTGGCTTGGGCTTGACCACATTTAAAATTAATTAGGTCTAGGCAATCAGATTGCACTACTGCCAAATCATTAAATCCCAACTTAACTGGAATTGATGGCATTAAGAAGTGTTCTTTAGGCACTAGCCAATCAGAGGTTGGGTCAAAAATTAATGAGAAACCATTCAAACTCCCTGAAATTACTGGCAAAAATTCTATCTCACCCAATCAAATGATTGGCTGAGGTCACCTGACCTTTTAATTTCAATGGCCTTTCCTTAAAGCAAGACAGGGGACTTTTGGTCCCCTGCTTGCTCATTCTTACAAATAAAGTTTAGGCTTTGCTTTTCAAACTTAAGTAATTCTTGGGTCTGTTATTGACCCTTTTGTTTTCTCTAAGATTATTAGTAAATGTTTTCTTTTTTCCATACCTTTCCCCTCTCTTTTGGGTCTGTCTGCCACTTTCTGAAGCTGTTATCTACGTTTTTAGCGTCAAGGTTAAAGCTTACCTCTTTTGCTTTGAAGGAAACAACTCAATTTTAAAAATTAGTAGTGAATTTAATATAATTACCTATTTTAAGTTTGATTTTGTGTTTGGTTCACTTTTGCTTGCCCTTAGACTTCATATACGCTTTGATCAAACTTCTCTATACGCTTTAACAAAGCTTTTTAAGACACTTTTGAGTCCTTTGGTTTGTGGTTGCTGATTCTTACATATTCCTAGTGTCATAGAGTCCCCTGGTTTGAATTTTAACATAAAATTTGCAGAACTACCTGAAATTTTGTTGTGTTCCAACCTCAGACTCCAAAATGTTAGTGCCTCTAATAAAATTTGTGGTTTTTACCTTGACACCAGCCCTGGTAATGACTTGGTCTACCTCTCCAGATCTTTGGGACTGTATCTCCATTTCTTTCCTACACATTGGCAACAACCCCAACCAGTTCTTGAATATTTTTGAGGATATCCCTGCACGTGCTCAGGACATATACGCCACCAGTGAGAATGTGATGAGGAGTCTGACCTGCAATGATCTAGAGTTCTCTGCCGTCAAGACAGCCTCTGCTGCCCCCCCAGTATGGCTTACCCTACGCTCCTCCCCTCTGAGGATCCACTTTTCCTAGTTTCAGAGGAAGGCTTGGGCACCCCAGAGCTCACTCCCTAATGTGCATCCTGGTTGCTTAGTAGAATGGTTTTGATGGGGTTGGACTCCTACTTCCCCTGGGTATCTGCCGTGTCCTCCCTATGGACGCCCCTTCAAGCAGCCATGCCAGTCCTGTATTGGATGGTGTCCTGGTGGATCCTCTCTCCAGGATGGGAGCCAAACTTAGTTAGTTTAGCCCCCCACTCACACACTATGCACAAATATAGAAAATTTCTAAAGGGTTCTTACTGCTACATCTTAATAAAGACTCTTTATAAGCCCTGAAAAGTTCCTCTTTAAACAATCAGAAATCAATTTGTGATTTCCTACCCTAACCATAAGAAAACTGATCAGTTTAGAAGTAGCTTTAGGCTTCTAACCCATAGCTAGTTAGCTGATGTATATTTGTTGTAGATAACCAAGGATGTGAATTTATTGGCAAGATGAAAATATTTTCTCTGATGAGAGTTTACTGAGTTGTTCTAGTAACTATAAGAACCACAGGAAGTAATTTCTCATAAAGAGCTCATGATTTATGAAGCAGACTTCAGGATGTTCATTGATAAACTTTTAGAAGAGCCTAAACACCTTGAACTATATCATAGTTTCATTAGATCATAGTTTTCTCACCTGAAGTATGGAACCCTAATCCAGTCAGAGCCTGATTTTGACCCAGGACACACATTAGTGGCCTCTGAGCAGCAGCAGGTACATCAAACCCTGATGGAAGCTATTATAACCATCTTATAGTCCCAGAATTATGTTTACAGTGGTTTTCAAAGCTATGGTGCCAGCAGCAAAACTGATAGTTAAGCAAAAAAATAACTGAGGTTTGAACAAAAACAACTCAGATGTAAATAAAATTAAAGCCAATTAATTTACATTAATTAATAAGAGGTTTAGGTTCACTTCTATTTTTTATTTGATTTATTTTTGTTTGATTATCAGTTTTGTTGTTTAGCACCATAGCTTTAAAAACTTATGTACTATATTGTTAAAATTTTCTAATCTGTCTTGATATATGAATCCAGAAGTCTCATATTCTTGCTGGTGAAAAAGTTTGTATAAAACTTATCCCTTTTTCCTTGACCTTCAAAATCCTCCATTATTATAATAACTTTTCTTGGCAATAATGTGCTATTTTCTAAACCATGGAAAATTATCTTATTTATGTATTTTATTCACTAGACCTTAAATTCTTGTTTTTTCATACTAGTCTTTCCTAAGACTTTTATTTCCTAAAATAGGCTTATAGAATAATATGAACTTAATTTTTAAAGAGCATAATATTTTTACTTACTCTTTTTTTTGTAGTTATATCAATTATTGATTGCATATATGACCATAAAAGATGTCACAGTAGTTTCTGTAATACCAGACATTATCTTTCCTAGTAAAAAATCCAAAGACAAAGAAAACAGCTCAAAAGTTAACAGTGTCAAATGATATAGACAATTCAAAGCTAGTTAAAGATTTTTCTGTTGAGTTGGAACTTGTTGATATAAGTTGATTTAATATCTAAGTCATTTTTTACACTTTTATTACACAAAAAAGCCCTTGAATTGAGCATCAAAGGCCCCTTCTTTAATTGGAGATAGTATAGTTGGCAATGACTAAAATCTTAGCTGGTTTTGGGCCAGATAATAATAATAAAATAAAAGCTTAATCAACTTTGAAATATATTCAGGCTTGATTTTAATCAGCTTGGAAGAGTTGAGTCCTTTCTACAAGTTCCAAAAAATTTAAAATAAAAACCTTTATTGCTATTTTTAAGTTCAATATTGTGTTTTTATAGGGCTTATATCACCTTTCTGTTAGCTTGATTGTTAAGTGTCTGGTTACTGGCTGTTAGAAAAATTCCCAAGAACTTTGTCCATGAACTCCACCAATAGTGAGTGCCCTCTAGTGAAAATGAAATTTGAAGACTCTCCAGTCTCTTGATCTCCTGAATTCTACCCAGAAGATTATTTTCTCCTCTCCCAGGCACTTTACAATGCTGTGTTATGATTGGTGTTGAACATTCTTCTCAATTCTAAGTTTACCTTGAGAAATTTTACCAATAAGTATTTTTGTTCTATATCTCTGGCTTATCTTTAATGATTTGTGGACATGGATCTTTATTTTCCGTTATTTTGATTTTTGATGCTACTATCCTGCTATTTCAATCAGAGTATAATAGCATAATAACTAATTTCTCATATGAAAAATATGTATCTTAGAATCACTACAGTCATATATTTATCAATAGTTTTTAAATTTTGGTATTAGTAGTTTAATACTGTAAATTTAGAACCTAAATGTAAAAATGCGGGATTGTCAAATCCTTGGTCCAATTTTTGAATCATTTTTGAGGGATGGCCTTTTTTAATTAAATTGAATTCTTTGAGTATTTATTTGAATATTTGAAAATGCGGGAACTCATAGACACTTTGCAAAATACAAGTCAAACTGCATATTTCCAATGGATAAAATGAATTAACTGGAATCAATTTTGAAGCGTTCAAATCTATCAACCATTTTCATTAAGTTTACTATGTTTTTTGGAATTGCAGGATTGTCAAATCCAAGAACCAAATTTCAAATCACTTTTGAATGCCATTAGTAAACTCAAATAATAATTGTGGGAACTGGAAATTAAATTGAATGTACGCTAAGCACACTAGGAAACACCAACCCAAATCAAGAAGCTCCACCACAACAAAAATCAAACTAAAAATTCAATATTGATAACCATAATTAGACATAAAAAGTGATTAAACTTTAAAATAATCCAAACAAGGAAAGGATACAATATTATACACTTCAAATCACAGATAAAGAAATACTGTTACTATTCAAGGCTAAATCAAGAGAAAATAACTACTCACAACTCAACCAATAAATCCAAATAAATCCATATTTAATCTAAAATATATTTTTTATTTTATTTTTATGGACCGTCAATCACATTCCCAACCAGCTCCTGCACCTGCCTGCGGGGCAGCCTGTCTACAAGGGCGTCCCAGAGGGTCTAATAATGGACCCAGAACCCAACTTGAGGGGAGTCATGCCGACACACAGGCCTCCCAAGGCGTCAGCACCAGCCAACCACCTCCCACATCACAAGCCAGGAACAGTAGCCTTAATCCCAGACAGAAGCCGCTCTCAAGGCCTGCCACCAAAGTCTCCTATACCAGGGTCACCGGGAACACTGAGGTTACTTACACTTCCACTGTGTACCCAGTTGTCACTCGGCCCCGCACTCTTGACCCAAGAGTTGCTACTTCCTGCCCCCGCATCTTTGACACCACCTTTGAGCCATTGGCAGCCACTGTTGAGCCATCTGCGCCTGTGATCTATTCCACCATTGACGGCGCCAGCGCAACCAAGCGTGATCCCACCTTCTACACAAAGGTCCCTGTCCCCTGTGCTGAGCCTGGTAGCCAGGATGCCGTGGTACCTGCCAAGGGCCAGCGTCAGTTGACGGATAGTGAGCGTGAAGCTCTCCTCAACTGCTTAAACAGGGGAATGGCGGTTCAGGATATTGCGTCCCAATTTGGTATCACAGCCAGATACATTGCCAACATCAATAACAAGTATGGCAATATCAGGCAAATTGCCAAATCCACCAAGGCAAAAAGACAGCCCAGCCTACTTCATCCCACTCATCTTGAGGCAATTGGGCAATGGGTGACCAATGATTGCCACATGGACAGGCTTGCTGTCAAATAAATGGTTGCCACAGAGTTTGGACTTTCTATTTCTAAAACCCTTGTTTACAAAGCAATGGTTGATTTGGGCTTCTCATGGAAGGTACTTGGAGTTTCTCTGTACAATAGAAACAATGAAAAGACCATCAAGGATCAATGCATTTATGCCAAGATATATCTGGCACTAAAGCAGACCGCTAATGTCCAGTTCTTCTATATCAACAAATTGTTGTTTTCCTCCTCACTCAGGTCCAGGCATGGGTGGGTTGAGAAGGGGTCCAAGGACGGCGTAGCCCATTGTGCAGCTGTCTGTTCCCAGACCTATTCAATGGTTGCGCTTCTTGGTCCTCGCAGGTTGGACCAGTATCAGATGATTAAAGGCTCCCATAACAGCGGGACCTTTCTCAATTTTCTCCAAGCCGTCAAGGAGTACCTTCAGATAAATTACAGCGGCACAACCAACGGTGTTGTGCTTGATAATGTCAGGCTCCACAAAGTGGATCTGGTTGTGTCCAAGTTCCCCCCCATCAACAAAAACAACCACACCTCCAGCCACCAACTTACCAATTGTCCAATGAGACTTCTCTTCCTCCCGCCATATTCCCCATTCCTGAATCCAATCAAGGAGGTGTTTGGTTGGATCAAGAATAAGGTGAAACAAGGCCTTCCTCAGGACACTGAGGATCTATTAAATATTCTTGAGGTCAGCCAATTTGCAATGCCACCTGATGTGGTGGCAGCTTTTTACAAGCACTTGGAATCCTTTCTCCCTAAAGCCCTGGCCTCTGAGCCAATCAGATAAATGGGTGCTCCAGGTTCTATTTGTTTTTATTTTTTTTATTTTTTTTTATTAGGACTCAATAATTATTATTTATATCTAATAATGTGACGTTTGAATGCATTATAGACATATAAGCATACATAGAAAAGGCAAGTAAAATTAAGTATAATAGGTATAAAGAATGCATTTTTATTATAATGCATTGAATATTATATTGAATGTTGCGCTAACAAACAGGGAAATTAAAAAAGATAGAAATAGATTAATTTTATTTAAATAATTGTGAATCCTTGTTGGTACTCTGGCTTTTTTAAACCACAAATTGGACCTTGCATCTCATCATCTGATCCTTGTTATTTCAGTGCCACTATAGCCACACAACACGGAAACCAATGATTTTTATGTATTCCTTACTAATTTGTACTTAGGATGCAGTTCAAGTATATCAAATATGTTTATCAAATCATATCACAAGGAAAGGTAATTTGAGTTCTAAACAATCATTTGTTTCAAACAATAGTGGAGCGGGCCGCATGATGCGGATAAATTCAATTCTTTTTGTTTGTATATGTAATAAATGAATCCTTACTCAACAAGCTAGTAAATAAAAACATTTTTAACTTATTTTTATTATTTGACGTGTTCACAACTATAACTAATGTCTTTTAATATATTTAGATATATTAATATTATAATTTACCTACTAAAACTTAAAATAAAATTAAAATATTTTAAAGTAAAATTGTATTTATAAATCTTAAAATTTATCTACTAAAGTTTAAAATTTGAAATTTAACTATTTTTATTCAATTGTGATTTATTCAATATTGAAATATTATATATTAAAAATTTTAATATTGAAATATGTAATATTAAAATTTTATATTAACTTTTAGATGCTAAAATTTTAATATTTAAATATTTAAAATCAAAATTTTACTATTTAAAATTTTAATATTACATATTTCAGGGAAATTATATATTAAAATAAATAAAATAAAATTTAAGTTGCAAGGGAAAAATATTTATTAAGGGGATGCTAATTGCAAAGGGGAATGTGATTATTCTGGGGAATTATACCCCAAAATTAAATTTTTGGCTATAGCGTCCAATTGGATCCACGTACTCTTCTGTAAATGGTGGACAACCCTGGATGTGATTGCTAGAGGGGTGGAGCCCTATACCCTGGTGGTTGTTGAACGTTTGATAAAAGGAAGCCGTGTGAGCAAATCAATTAATAGGTTTTTTCAGGGGGCACATAGTACCCGTATAGTGTTGCCAATGCAAAGGAGTCATACAGGACGTGCTTGACTGTCCTATACCCCCACAGTGTCTTCTGGCGTTTGAGTGCTAAGCGGCATATATCAATTTGAATAGGTACATCCTCCAACTTTTTGAGGATGGTTTTTAATATGCAGTGAAGGAGGATTCCCAGCTATACTGCAACGTGAATTCTTTGAAAGGTATATTTTTCCAAGAACATGCACAATTTTTTGAAGAATTGAACTAATCTATTAATATAGGAAGTTTGATTGAATTTGAAGAGGGTTCTGGGGGCTCCCAACTTGTATCAGCCCCCCATGCCTCCGCAAACAAAATAAATAAATGTTTAAATGTGTTCACAAGGACTGCATCCCCAACTTTATTTGACAATGCCTTGAATACTTCATTAAAAATTTCAGCTTTTAGATATTCAGTTCCATTTTGAAAGTTGGTTTTTATTAAGTTTTTTTCATATTTGTTGATGTTTGAAAATTGGAATCTTTGAATGCTTTCATATATATATTCATCAAGGTTTAGCTTGACATCCCTGCAAATTTCATTCATATCTTTGAAGTTGATATTTGATTCTATATCATATGGTTTCCTTAATCACAGCAAGCACCCTGTGGGTGGTAAATATTCCCTATCATTAGCTTCAATATTTTAAAAATTATTCATATTCTTTTGAATTATTTTATTTATTTGGTTTTTATTTATTTGTTTTACAAGGGCTACCAGTGACTAGTAACCCCAGTAGAACCAACTTGGCGTAAAAGCTGCCACTTCTGCAACCTTGACCCCATTACTAGTGATAACTAAAATAAATAAAATTAAAAAATAAAAAGACTTACTAACTGTTTCCCCTGCGCCCCCCTCAGCCACAGGCGCCACCTCAGCAAACTTCATGAGTGTTGGCTGCTCTTCATTAATTTTTATAGGCTTAATTTTTCTTATATTTCTTGCAACTTGTGTTTCTTCTTGGTTTTCATTTGATAAATTTTCTGTATTTCTTGAAGTTCTCCTGCTTCTTGACAGAGTTTTGTTTTCATCTGTTTCCATTTGGTTGTTTTCCTTTTCATTTGTGTTTATTTCATATGGGATTTCATTTCTTTCAATTAGTTTGATTTTTTGAGTATTATTTCTATTGGTTTTTGCAAATTCCCACAAGTTGTAACTTTCACTTTTGAAATCTAACCGCTTGAGTATTTCCTTTTGAAGATTTAAAAATATTTCTTTGTATTCTTCATTGACCATTGTTCCCAGGCTATTTTTTGCAGTTTCATTTTGCTGGACCAAGGCCCTTCCCTCATTTCCCAGTTGATTTACCACAATTTCCCTTATGTTGTATTCAAGCTTGACAACCTTTTGGAGGGCTGACTCTAATTTGTTTATTAAGTTATAGATATTTGACATTTTGTTTGAATTACATCAAAAAACTGGTTTTTATAGTACTACCTTCAACACGTGAATATTTTTCACCATCATTACTTTATCAAGGACAATAAATGTAAATATTGCATTAGAATATTGCAATTAGATGTCAACTCTTGATATTTTGATATTATGTGCATAACTCAATGCATTTTATTTAATAAAATTTATTGTAAACTTGGCCTTTTCCATTATAATTTAATGAAATGGACTGTGTTTATATTAGAGAGCCATTAACACTTAGTACAAATATTGATATATAGTGCATTTTACAGCCTGTATATTTACCTATTGGTAATGATTCTGTAAACTTTCCAGTCAGATTTTTGCAAGGTAATGATAATTTAATGGATTAATAAATTACTGTTTATTATCATTAATTGGCTGATTTTTTTTGCTGTGGTGATTGTGCATTTTCTGATATTTACACACTAGTATCCAATTGGTTGGTTTCACATCCAATCACACAGATAATAGGAAATCAAGCCGCCACCCCAAGACCAGATGTGGTTGGTATGGCGGCTTGATTTCCTATTGTCTGTGCAATTGGATGTGAAACCAATCAATTGGATACTAGTGCGTAAATATCAGAAAATGCCCAATTGCCACAGCAAAGAAAATCAGCCAATTAATGACAATAAACAGTAATTTATTAACACATTACATTATTATTACCTTGCAAAATCCAACTAAAAGTTTATAGAATTATTACCAATAGGTAAATATACAGGCTTTAAAATGCACTATGTATCAATATTTGTACTAAGTGTTAATGGCTCTCTAATATAAACACAGTCCATTTCATTAAATTAGAATGGAAAAGGCCAAGTTTACAATAAATTTTATTAAATAAAATGCATTGAGTTATGCACATAATATCAAAATATCAAGAGTTGACATCTAATTGCAATATTCTAATGCAATATTCTAATGCAATATTTACATTTATTGTCTTTAATTTATTAACAATGATGAAAATATCCATGGAAATAATTATATGTTACCACATCAAATGTACAACATTCTTTACATATGGGAAATGTTGATAATATAAAAAGAAAATATTATTAATTATGAATTGAAAGAGAGATATTAATTTTAATAAGTTGTCACAAAGAAAAAATTTATTTACTCATCAAAGGACAAGTAGGGGAGGGAATGGGCGGAAAGAACATCACCTTCATCTGCGCCTGTGAAAGGGGCGGCATCAGAGATAGTGTTGAGGGAATGGGTGGTGGCATGGGAGTCAGGGTTGGAAGGCAGGTGGCTTGACGGGGGGTTGGGGAGGCAGGGGTTTTTGACTGGGAAGGGGCAGCAAGAGCTGATTGCTTCAATTTCTCAAACTCATCTTCTGTCACATATGCAGGCTTGGTGAAACAGATGGATTGGTGTGGGGGGAGGCAGGAGTCCTTTCTGGACTTATCACTATCACTTGCATAGAAAATGACAAGATCTGATAGGTCCTGGACAAACACAGAAAGGAAAAGCTCATAACCTTTATCAATTTGGATGCATAGTTTGTTGTAGGTGGCAGGCTTTAAGCACCTGAGGGCGGAACCAAAATTGTAGAGACATACATCTGCAAGATGCATGTTGGCGTGGTTGATGGGGTAGGACCAACAGGTATGCCCTGAAGCCCTGATTTCTTGGGTTGCTCATTCCTGCTGCTCCATCTCAGCACTCAGTTCAACTGTGTGCACGGTGTTTTGTGTGGCCCACTCCTCCAGCATGGCCTTGAGCTCCGTCTGGTAGGCATACCCATCTGCAGTGTTCAATATTGCGGAGTAGTGAGTGACAATCAATGGGAAAACTGCCAACAAAACCCCAAAAAAACAATACAAGATTGGTCTGTGCTCAAATACGTAAGACTGGATGCGCTTTTCTCCAAAGTCTTGAATACTTGCCAAAATCTTGCCATATGACAGGAAGATTACGTCATTACGGGCCCTCATTGCCCTTCCTTTGATAAATTTTATGATTCTAGAATCATATGGGTCAGTGTCCATCAAACTGGGGCCACATAGAACCTGATTGGATAAGAGTCTGGCGGCAATCACAACTCTGTGCATCTACAAATTCACTGTTCTTTTGTTGGTGAAAATGCTGTGGAGTCCCAGTCGGAGACGGAGCTGGACCAAGGGCATCCACAGGTCACACTCCATAATAGCCATCATGAGAGGGTGGGATTTTTCACCTTCAGTTGAAAAACAAGCACCAGTTGGGTTTTTCTTGGTAGGGGGGGCCACAGTTGGCATGGGCTCACAGGGTTGCAGCCACAGTGGACTTTGCAAACCCCATCACGGCTGCAATTTCTCCAAGGGACATAAGCATCCCTCACTTTTCAACCATTTTGAGAAAAATCTCTGGAGACATTAATTTTCTTCTGCATCTTGCAGGCTGATTAGCTGGTGGTGGGGTGTGTCTGCCTTGAGAACCAGACAGTGCCATCTGATTGACTATTTCTGGATTCTGGGCTCTCTGGGTGACCCTATGGTTCAAATGGCTAGTTCCAGATGCCATTATTGATACAGGATTTGGGTTGGCGGCTGCCTGTGCATGATGGGCAAACAAGGTCATGCTGAAAGTTGCAGGAGAAAGAACACAATCCTGGGTGGTGCTTGCGGAGGGGCCTGCGGGTTGGGAGTGGCCATAGACAGAGGCTTCACCGTTAAGAGACCCAGTGTAGCCCTGCATGATTTTATCAAGGCCAGGAAACAGCTCGTTGAATTGGTTATTATTGAAAGAAGACATAATGAATTTTTATTAAAATTTTAAACTCAAAAAGAGAAGTGTATATTTTAGTCAATTTTATTGTTAAGTATGTTAAGTTGATGAATATTATGATTGAAATTTTAGCCGTCCTAAACTGAAATAGGGTGATTTTTGAGAATGCCTATGATTCCTGAAAGAATTAGCAAAAATCCACTCTAAATCCTTTAACATCCTTTTTGAGACACCCATAAATTATATTTATTTCAAATCCTTGCAATTATGATTTGAAACTTGGTTCTTGGATTTGACAATCCCGCAATTTCAGATTTATTAACTTTTACATGATGTCTATGATTTGTTTGACATACAGGAAATCTCAAATTGTACATTAGAATCCTGCATTTCTGATTTATGTATCCTGCATCTGCTTTTTGTGTTTTGTCTTTTGTTAGTTGAGTTATCTGCTCAAGAGATTCAAAATCTGCCAATTTAAATAAACCAAAAAAAGTCAAATTAAATGGTTAATTTTATTTAATATTTTACTTTTCACTCAGCTGAGTTGCCCGCAAAAGTGATTCAAAATTTGGACCAAGGATTTGACAATCCCACATTTTTATGTTTAGGTTCTGAATTTACAGTACTACTTCTTAACATTTCAAGGAAACAGACTAAAAGAAGATAAACAAGGTTATAAAATTAATACATTGATACTTAAGTTATATCTGAGATTGAAATCAGGTGAATTTATATGAAAATGATACAGATGGGCTTATAGCTTCAAGTATAGCCTTTCTTGTATAAAAAATGAGAACTTTTATAACCAATAAACATATTTTATCTTAAATATTCCTGTAAATCAATCTCAAAAATGTGTGATTACTAAGCTTTAATCAATTCATATCAAATGATAACAAGTAGATCCACTTAGATAATCACTGACCAGTTTATAAAACAACTTATTAAAAATCAGAAAGATGATTGATTTAAGAAAGAGAGACTAGGATAAAATACCTGGCTCTCATTGTGAAGGAAAATTCATCATGATGTAAAGAGAAAACTACTTGTATAGCCAATAGGGGAATTTTACATAGAAAAATTCTGGAGTCAAAAAGATGTAGCTATTTATACTCATTTTGATTGTACCCAAGGCCAGCCTCAGCTCTTGGGGTTATCTTTTTATAGTTTCAGAATGATTGAATCCTGAGATAGTTAAAAACAACCAGAATAAGACAACATAATTAAAAACATCATTAATAATGTCACAATTTAACATCTCTTTCAAAGCTTTCAAACTAACACCAAAAATGATATTTAATGTTAAAGTGAGCTTATAAACATTATTGTATAAAAAACATTAGTTAAAGTGGCCCATAAGCTCAAAATGAGGTCATAAACACAATTTGAAAAAGCCTATGCCATCAAAAATCTAATCAGATAGTTATGATGACGTCTGAAGTGCATATACACAACAGGGAAATCTGAATAAGAAGCAAAAATCATTAAAAATACATCTATAGTTTCATGAATAAAGTCAAAAGTCAAGACCATCTGAAATAAAATTCCAACATCATAAATAAGCAGCCAGAAAGGCTCAATGACCCAATATTTAGTACTGAGCCTCTAAAAACACTTCTAAACAATCTAGACTAAGCTGAGCCATCCAATCAACCCCAATTTAAATTTGAGAACCAAGTTTCAAATCATGTGCAATTTAAACAAAACCAACTTTCAGCCAAACACTAGATGAGCCAGGTAAATACAACTTATACATAGGGGCCTAATAAATAGTTTTCCTCAAGCCATAGAGTTCATGTTTCATCCTCATTATCACCTTATGTATGAAAATTAAAAATTCATCTGTATCCTTCCTAATTGGATTATATTAGCTGTATTCTATTGTGAAATTATTGGTTTAGGACGTCTAATCTATGTACTAAAAGCTGTCACAAATGACATTTTGCTTCTTATGTTAAAGAAAAGCAGAAATCAAGAAACAACCCCAGGGCCCCTCACATTGTGGCACACCAGACCAGAGGGCCAAGGGCCTGGCTAACCATGTTTTTTGGGATCAAATCTGTGGTCCATTTGATAACTAGCTCACAAAGCAAATGAGTTTTTCTGAGGCCATGAAAGTTCAAATACAAAGGTGCACCACCTAAAGCCCAGGCCTACACAGAAGCAACTGCTTGCCAAAATTGGATTTCAGAGAAATATAAATTTATGCCCTCCAATGACAGCCAGCAGGTATTATCTTTCAGTGTTGAGGCTAGAATACAGTAGTTTTAAAAGCTACGGGGACAAGCAAAAATCATTCAGATTTAACCAAATTCAACTCACATGTAAACAAAATTAAAATGAACCCAAATCTATTGTAAATCAATATAAATTTGCTTATTTTTATTTTTGTTTACATCTGAGTTATTTTTGTTTAAATCTGAATTATTTTTGCTTGTCCCCGTAGCTTTTAAAACTACTGTACAATTGGTCAGGCCATCTGATTTTGGGAATATAGTTTGGAATTAGGAAGTTTCCTGTAGCTGTTTGCCAATATCTGCCAGCCATGAGCTGACTAAACCTGAAGGCCACCTGATGAATCAGATTCCTGATGTAAGACTGCCTGAAGTCCAAGCTCTTGCACTTACAGATGAAGTCTGAAATTTAGTATAAATTTCCTGTCAAATCTGGAAATGCTGTTAATGTCATTCTGATAATAAAGTCTAATAAACCTTTGGTTCACACATATTCTCCTGTTGGGAATTTTTCCCAAGCAATGATGCCAATTATAATGGAGCTTTTGAATATGAATTACAGCTGCCAAACAACATAAATTGGTATTATAAATCATATGAACATTGGATCAGAAGTAGTCTGCTGACCCAAACCATAAATCAGCCAATGGTAAGCACCGCTGCAGCACTTAGTATTATATGATTTGCCAACACACCACTTTGGAAAGATACAGGTGCTGTGACGCCGCCTAGTAATTGGATTAGGCGCCAAAGTGCCAAACTACTTTTACTTCAAGCCCCAACTGAAAATTATTGCAAGCACCACCTGTCAAATATTACAGGCGCCAAGGTATTTCTTTATTTTTATATTGAGCACTAAGGCACTGGGTTTGATTCCCCATAATCTTGAATTCCCATATTAATCACATTATTAAGCATTAAGTTTGGAGTATGTCAGGAAGGTAGGAAGTGATCCTGAATTAACTAAATTATTTCATGCCAGCAAGGACCACCTGTGCTGGGTGAAGATGAAAATATTATATTGGTTGACGTGCAATAAGTGCCAAACCTAGATTATTAATTACCCAAATAAGGGGGGTGTTAGAATGTCCTAGAAGACATTGCTAGCAGCCCAGGGATTAACCTTGCAGAAGGTATAAGAAGAATTAATCAATTACAATAAAATTATCTTGGACCCATCTTTGATCTATCTTTAATCTGGTTGACCTTTATCCTAATCTTTAAGTTCTTCTGCGAGATCATAAGCCAATTCTGGACAATAATCATGTTTTCATTTGATCCTGGCTCCTCTGATACAATACTTAAAATATCCTCACATATGACTGTATTCAAGCAAATGCCCTGTGCTCTATAATATCAAATAATTGTGGCACTGTAAGGCAAAAAGCGCGGCATCTGCCATATTTAGTTCTTGTCTTCTACTATCTACATACAGTTCATGTAGACTCCAACACCCCCATAAGACCTTCTGTCAATCCTGAAGCCCCTCTGTCAGCAATATTCTGTCCAGCTAAAGCACCTTTTAAACCAGTACACTTCACCAAACATCCTTCAAATCCTGCTTACTCCAAATTTACCCTTGAAAACATCTTAATTGCTGACCCCTTGTCAAAAACTAGAGAACCAGAAAAATCCAACTGCAAAAGAACTTGGTACACTGTACAGCTCAGACTCTTCTATGATAAGTACAATTATCTTTCAGCATACTTAGTACCTATGACTCCTCTTTCTCCCTGCAGCCCAACCGCCCAGAAGATTCTGTTGCTGCCACTGAAATCACTTTCACCTAGCTTTTCAGAGCATTATATATAATTCTAAATGGCTTGATAGACTTCATGGTCCCCAATTCAGATCCTTGATCTCTGCTTGGTTGACCATTTTCTTAAATTATCAAGTTGACTCCAATTCTGTTGTGGGCCCTGCCCTCTGGCCTGGTGGTCCTTCTGCCTGCATCAAATAGCGCCCACCCAGCAATTTATATCATGGAACTGTACCAATCTACTAGATATATGAGTAAAAATTTCCTGTTGGTCTTCATTTTCTCTCTAATGAGAAATCCAGCCATAAATTTCAAGAACCAGGCCCAAGACTACCACTATATCTCATTTAAACCTACAAAAAGCCAAAATGTCTACTTTCAAGATCTATTCTTAAAGCCTTAGTCTTAGCCTCCTTGTTGATCTTCATTATATGCTACTACATACCAGGAGACACGTTTGAAAGATTTGATCCACTTGTCAAGTTTGTCTGCCTTATAATGATTATATGGCCAGTCACCTTCTAATTGATTGAATTCTCTTTTGGTAAAATCTCTGTGTGTTTTATGCAACTCTGTTAAAAATAGTACAGTTAAAACATTGCTTGAAAGTTAATTATTTATAATTAAAAATAGCTATTTTTAAGTCAATTTAATTGTTTTAATGGAGCATACTCTATACATCGAGCACGAATTATTGTCAATCATGGTAATTGAAAACTTGATTTCTTGCCATTATGCTTGATATCATTCCAAATTGATAAAAAGTTAAGCCATTAATTTTATACCTATAAATTCATATTTTAGCTTTCATAATCAAGCTATTTCAGCCTTATTGCATAAACAAAAGTAAACTACTGCAATCCGACTACGCCTTATTCTAAAACTAAACTTAACTGACAAGCAAATTTATGAGCTGCATTTATTTCTGAAAGCTTTTGCCTGGTTTCTACTTAGAAGGGTTGGATTTTCTGCAGTGGCTCTTGTAGCTTTCTTATTATGAAAATTTAGGAAATAAACTTTAAATTTTAAACTTTGAGGCAAGAATGAATTCCAGAGCTTTTGAAAAGAGAGTGATACTGGATATCATGCTGTCAAATATGGTTAAGGTTTTTCATCCTTGACTTAGCATATATTTTATTATGGTTTTAGCTGGCTATGCAGGCCAATGGTTGATCAGTTACACACCTTATTGATCTAAAGTAGAGCTTGTGATTCAAATATTGTATTTATGTTGAGTTTAAATGATTTTGGATGGGATCAAAAGTACTATTACAAGTTACTCACAATGGGATTTGAATTGGATGAGAATAAGTTATGAAGATTTTCAAGTCAGATTGAAAAGAAGCCAACAATCTGAAGCCCAAAACTTTTGAGCTTCAGTTGTTTCATCATAATCTTATAAAGCTTAAACTAAAATGCTCTTTTCGAATCGATAGGTGAAAAATCAGGAGCTAAGATTTGTCAAGAAAGCCAATTCCTTTAATCTATCACTTGGATGGCAAAAGCCTGGCCTGGTTTTAAACCAAACTTCTAAGTCTCCATTAACTCTAAAATACAGAAGTTGTGTTATCAAAGATAAATAATGGCAAACTGTGATCTAAAAAGATCCAAAGATAGTCCAATTCTCCCAGAGAAAAGACTTAAGGCTACTGAAACAGAGGCAATATTGGTTTCTCACGAAGTAAGTGAAGAGCCCTCAGAGAAAAAGAAGCAGATAAAAGTTAAAGATTCTACTATTGATGAAGAAACCCTTTTAAATAAGCCTGGAGAATTGGATTTTGATTTCGAAAAATGGTTTCTAAATCCTGTCCAGCCAAAACCTTGCTATTATTTTGAAAAAGGTAAAGATTCTTGATTTATCTTACACCATAAAAAGATTTTCTAACGATTTAACTTTGTTTAATTAAAATATGTTTTAGGTCTCAGAAAAGTTAAACCATATTACTATATCTATGAAGCAAATGCCAAAGGTCGATGGTTAAAGAAAAGTATCCTAGATATTTTTGTAAAAGAGTTTCAAGACCAGTCACCTGAGTACTATGTAAGTCTTTACTTTTTATTTTTTTGACTGCCATTGTTTTATTAAGAATTAAAATGAATTGCATGAAGTATTATCTTATCTTAACTACTTTATTTTTAGAAATTAGCAATTGAAACTGGTAAGATAAGGGTCAACAAAAAGGTTGTTACTACTGGATATTTGATTCAGAATGGGGATAAAATCTATCATCTAATCCATAGACATGAACCTCCTGTCTCTGCTGAGCCTATAACTATTATTTCAAAGTCTGATGATGTTATTGTTGTCTATAAGCCTTCAGGAATGCCGGTAATTTTAGCTTATTTTCACTCTTCAATGCAGTCATATTTACAGGCTTTTATAGGTCCATCCAAGCGGCAGGTAACTTTTTAAACTTCAATTCTTCGCTGATAGGCCAGCGCCTGATTTATATTTTCTTTTAAGTCCAAAGGTCATGAAACATAATTATTATCTGATAGATATTTCAAGAATCCATCCCCAGTGTATAACTTGGCTATATTTTCGAGTGGCAAACAAAATAGTTTATGTTTTTGAGTTTTTATCAAATCCCTGTGCATGCTTTTAATAGCTGGCCTTCTCCAGCCCCCATTTATCGGTGGTTCACTGTTGATATGCTAAGTTTCAACATTAGATATCGCTACAACACCCTGCTGCATATTCTTGCAAATGAGTTTGAGATCACCAAGTTCTATCCTGCAAACCGTCTTGATCGACTGACATCAGGCATCATTCTTATTGCGCAAAACCCTCAGGTTGCTTGTGAATTCGAAAGGCTCATGAAAGGAGGCTCAATCTCCAAATCGTACTATTGCAGAGTCAACGGTGAATTTCCCGAGGGCAAAATTAAATGTGACGAACCCATCAAGACATTTTCCTTTAAACTGGGGCTGAACCATGTACACCCTGACGGGAAGCTCTGCAGCACCGATTTCGAACGTGTTTCGTTCAACGGCACATCATCTCTTGTAAAATGCCAACCATTAACAGGGCGTACCCATCAGATAAGAGTTCATCTCTTACACCTTGGATATCCCATTGCCAATGATCCGCTTTATAAGCTTACAGATGATAAGGACTCTTTCATCTGTGAGCTTGCCAAAGAAAAGTCCCAGCGTTCAATCGAAGAGTCTTGTGGAGGTGAAGGTTGGACTCGCTGTGATAAGTGCCAATCTTATCTGCCCCCGGACCCCTCTCCCAAAGAAAGACTCATGTGGCTCCATGCCTTTTGCTACTCTGGTCCAGACTGGTCCTACACAACCAAAGATCTTCCCGACTGGGCCCAAGAATCCTACAAAGGCTAGATTTAAATTGCCAACCTCTATTGGGATCAAATTTGGCATTGATTATCAAGCATACACTTTCTGCATCACCTATGATTAAAAGCTTTCAGATAAACACTAATACCCTAACAAAAATGATGGAATATGATCACATCAACTGAAAATAATTAATGTCATTTCACTTATGGATATAGTTAATAAAATATCAAAGTACTGAGTGGTTGCCCATCCAAGGATATATATAAGGTTGATTCAATACAGTACTCTCCTAAAGTAATGGACCATCAGCAGTATTTAAGGTAATATAAGATTTTAAGAGTAAAAATGAGCAAGATTAGTGTCGCAACATCTTTGATTACTCTCTCTTGGGGAATTAACGCCTCAAGTGATGCACTGAATGAGTCACTGAATGGCTCACCAACTAATCAGTAAGTCGGTGGCACTACTATCATTCAGCCACTTATTACGAGGATCTAACAATCCAGATCCTAAGCAGAACACAACCTGAACAAGCCTTGTGACTCAAGAGGAACATTACTCAGATAAACCCCATGAACTTCCATGACGTACATGGACAGTATGTGGCTTCCCATGATACTATATAATTCTCCATATTCATATCAAATAAAGTATCAATCTCTTCTTAATTTTTCCCTTTATCTCGTCTTATATACTTCCCAGTGTATATACTTGGCAGTGGTAACACAGGTAGGTTATCTACACCTACGCAACTTTAGAGAAAAAATCCTCCTAAGAAAAGGATCCAACAAATGGCTCTCCCCGCAGGCTGGAGAGATCACAAAGAAGGACAAGACATCCCTGCAGGCTTTGTCATCTTTGACAACGTCCTTGTCCCCACCAAACAGTACAATCTTCTCAAAGCCCATAAACTCCTGAACCCGCCTCTAACTGCTACAAGCCTGCAGCCACCTGAGATACCCAACATCATATTTCAAAACCTACACTCAGCAGAAATTGGGATGTTCACAGGATTACACCAGGAAAACACTAATCTCTGGATTAATAGCACACAAAGCAAATTCACACAAGTGGGCTACCTCTGCAGACTCTAGGCCAGAAAAATTTCCCTCTCTGCCACGGGAACTGCTTCACGTTTTGCAAGCAAGTGGCTCAAACAACATCCTGATCAAAAAAAACTGGGAGATGTTCAAAACTGCCTTCCTTGAAAATTTTGCCATGAAGGACTCCTACGTGGTGATCATGACAGAACTCAGAACTTTCAAAATGACAGGAACAATTGAGGAGTGCATTGCAGCATACAAAAGCTTACATGACTGAGCCCCCAACACTATCAACTTTGACAAGCCCGGACCACAACTAGACTTCTACAATGGCCTCCCCACACAGCAACCTCCAGAATTAACTCATACAGAATGTAACATCCTCCATGTCGACAATTTCAAAATTGTTTTTGCTTTATCTTTTATAATTTCAATTAAAATCTCAAAATAAAAATCAAGCATTGCTTCTATTATCAATGTCAATTATTTAATCAAGAAAAAATAATCTTTAATATTGAAAATAAGAAAAATATTTTTGAGAATTTTCAACATGGAGGATATTCCATTCTTTATGAGTTAATTCTGGAGGTTGCCCCCCACACACATTAGACGCCAGTTTGACATGACACGCTGCAAGAGCCTAAAAAGATGTATTCTTGGAAGGAAAATACATAGCTCAAAAGTCTGACAACTTACATGCAACAAACAAGCGCAAGGAGAGCCCTACAGCAAGAAAAGACCCTTGACATAATAAGCAAAACAACTGAGCTAACAATACTCATCCTCAAAACAGGAATCACACTGCCCAAGCTAATCAAGCAAGCACTGAAGACACCAACAAGGAGGGAAAAGCTCGTGGGAGTGCTTAGGCAAGCCGCTCCCCTACTCTAGAAGACTTATACAGGGACCAAGATTTGGACTCAATTACTATGATCCAAGTACCCTCCAGCAATCATCTACTGTTTGCTGCCAAAACTGAAAATAAACTCCTCACTTATCCTTTATGTTTTTGCAGATATCAAGGCACAGCACTATTTGACACTGGAGCAGACCAATCCCCTGTTGACAAGAAATTTGCCAACCTCATGAAGCTACTCACAGTCTGAAGTAACATAAAAAAGAGTTATCATTGCAGACAATAGGAGCACATCAGTCACCAAGGAAGCAAAACCCTTCTGCACCCAAATTGGAGACATGTAAACTATACTCAGTGGCCCTATCATACCAATCCCCAAGTATGATTTTATACTTGGCCTGGATTGGATGAGAAAGACTAAACCACATATCAACTGGGGTAGCACCACCCTCCCCATACAGCAAGGCAAGGTGCACCATCACATCTACCCAACTCACCTTGATACACTTATGAAGGACCATATATTTGTGAAAATCATGGAAATAGAACAGGAAACTGACCCTAGCAAAATCAACTGGGACACCTGCACATAAGAAGTTATCCACTTCAAAAGTACAGAGACAGTACATGAAAGAGACCCAATCCAAGCACAGCTAGTCATCAAATTCCCCTCTGTATTCCAATAAACTTTACCGGGCTTACCGCCTGATTGCGGCATACAACACAAAATTAACCTCAAGGGGAGTGTCCCCAAAGCATTCCCCATTTACTGTCTCACACCTCAGGAAGATGATGCTTTAAAAGCCTACCTTGACAAAGCCCTTGAGAAAGGCCTAATTTTACCATCAAAATCACCTTTTGGTGCCACTGTCTTCTTTATAGAAAAGAAAGATGTAGGAATCCGCCTAGTCACAGACTACAGGGTACTCAACAAGGTCACAATTAAGAACAGGTATCCCCTGTGTCGTGTTCTGAGGCGCAGCACAGACACACAACAGGGAATCCTAACCTTAGGATTGGATTTGTAGTAAGTCTTGGTTAGATGACAGGGAAGGCTATGTGTTTACCTTGTGGCCCTGGATGAATAATCTCTGCTAGGCGTGGCTAGAGAGAGGCGCGGAAGTACAGAAGACACAAAGACAAAAATTTGAATAGAACTTAATTTTATTGGTAAAATAGGAAATGTATTATATAGTGGTTAGGAATACCACAAAACACTACCAGGACGGTGGGATCACTCACCAAAAGCATGAGTGGGGCAAGTGAGTTGCGCAGAGTCAGGAAACCAAACAATTGTATTACCTGATTTAGTCATCAACTCATTTTGAGAGGCAAAAGCAAAAGCAAGAAATTTGTCCTCAAAATAGCCCACCAAAGGCAAAATCAAAATATGGTGAATAGCAGTATTCACGACATTGCCCTCCCCTAGATTGGCCTTAGGGGGGTGGAATTTACAAAGGAAATTTTCGTGCACTTGAGCAAAAGGACAGCCACTGGAGAGGAGCTTTATAGTGTATTCAGATCCTTGTTGAAAAGTCACTTCTAAAGGGCCAATCCACAGAGAGTCCAACTTATGTGCACGACCACCTACTCTGTGTTGGTAGTAAAGTACATGGTCACCAACATTGAACTCAGGCAGGGGGGAACGTCCAGCATTATCAGGAGAGAGCTCAAGCATCTTAGTCTTATATTCAGAAGTGTAGACAGTAGCCTGTATATCAATTTGCGGTTGACTAGATCCTTGATGTGGTCATCAGGATTCATGGCCTTATCAGAGGTAAGCAGGGCCCCCCAAGAACAAAGGGGTAGTAGCCTCTCGCTCATACAGCATAGCAAAAGGGGAGTAACCAGTGACACAATGTTTGCTAAGGCAGTATGCAAAGAGAGCAGCAGGTAAGTATAGGTCCCAGTTGGCAGCGTGAGAGTAGGCTAGCTTCCTCATGATAGAGACCAGTGTTAAATTTGCACGCTCAACCGCCTCATTGGTAGAAGGATTTTAGGGGGCAGAGAAGGACTGGTGAGATCCCAAAGCTTTGACAACAGAGGTTATCAACTTGGCATTAAAGTTAGTTCCATTATCTGAGAGCAACACTTGAGGACAGCCATGGCAATAGAAAACATCTTGTAACAGGAAGGCAGCAGTTGTCTTAGCTGTGATGCCTTTTGTAGGGCGTGCCTCTACCCACTTACTGAAGTGATCAACAGCAATCAGAATTAAGCAACACCCAGAACGTGAGCGGGGGAGAGGACCTACTGTGTCAATGCTGAAAGTGTGAAAGGCATGTTGTAGGGGGACTAATTTGAACTCGTGGGCAGCAGCTCAAGGCCTCTGCAGCTGGCAGTTGTGGCAGCTAGCTATGACTTCTGGGATCAGCAGGCAAAGGCTCTCCCAGAAGTAATTTTTTTGAAGCCAGTCAAAGGTCTTGGCAATGCCTCCATGCCCAGTCTTTTTATGAGCTTGTGACACCAACAAGAGGCAAAGACTGGGTTGTACATAAGGCAGATACTGGTCTCATACCTTCTTGAAGAGCTGATTGTTGCGTATGAGGGTATCTTTGGATAGCTTGGACAATGCCAGTTGTACCTCTTCTGTCTCACTTTCCCAAGAAGAAGGGTACCTAATTAGTTTGTATAATCAGTCAGCCTCTGCAGGATGCAAAGCAAGAATGGGCATCCTGGAGAGCCCATCAGCGTTCTGGTGTTGAATCCCAGGGCAATGGAGCACAGTGAAGTTGTAACCTTGAAGACGTAGGGCCCATCTAGCTAGGCGCCCTTCAGGCACCTTCAGCTGTTGTAACCACTTAAGCAAAGCGTGATCAGTGACAACTGTGAAGTGGGTACCATATACACAGTGACAAAACTTCTTGACTGCATGCTGTCGCGGTAGGTTCCATAATGCCAGGTATTGTCTGCCCAAGTAAAAAGGCTCAGAAGGCCAGAAACCCTGTATCAAAATTGACTGAGTTAACGGATTTAAACCAAACAATCAATTGAAAATGGATCACAGCTGCTCCAGTCTGCCAGCTGAAACCAGCTCCCCTTTCAAACTGACGTTGATAAATTAACATAATATGAGGGTCACCTGATATAAGCTTATTAATCAGCATGGTTGTCAGAAACTGGTCACGCAAGGGTTCTTTGCAACCTGGACTAGATACTTACTTGAAGATGTAGAAGGAATAGGAGGTCAAGAATCAGGTGGTATTGCTTAGTCAATTTTTTCTGATATATATTGAATAATTTTCCCTGTTTCAACTCTAAAAGTTGAGTCCTCCTAAATTTACTCAATAAAAATCAATTATCCCAAGTTCTAATTTTAAATTTTAAAATGCATCCTGTGATTGGGTTGTTGAGGTATATCCCGTACAATCTGATTCTGAACCAAATCATTTCAGGAAGATGGGGCCCAGCATCTGGAACTTTGTTGTTGGCGCTGCCAAATGTCAACTTTATGCCAGCCAATTTTGTAGCTCCTCCCCCTACTCTTGAAACTGAAAATTGTGTCCCTTCCCAATGCTAGAATTCTACGCTGAAGATGCATTGATGCTTTCCCAGGTCATTTATCTTGGTTTACTCTGGTTTGGACTAATTGTTCTACTTAATCCTGGAGTTACAAATGGAAATTTCACAAAAAAATATCTGAAGCCGCGTTGGTGGTTAATCATCAATTCTATGTGGATTTGGGTGGTAATTCCCCATCACTTAGAAACAGCTTCATACTATCCAGTGATTTCCGTCACATTACTCAACTCTTCTACTTCTGAGTTTTTGGAAGCAGTTTGTCATGAATTTGTGTTTCTTTTTTCCTGCTCTGTCAAGATATCTGCGTTTACCATGTTTATTTGCATCAGTTCATTTCTGAGTTTTCAGTTTGGGCTTTTCTTTAATTTGTGGTTTCCATCTCTGGTTGCAGTTGTTGAGACTGGATCCTCTGTTTCCTATTTCCATTGTGTCATGTCATTTTGGCGTCCTGATTATTTTCCTGCTCCACCCACTGATGAAATTTCACGTGAAGTTTTGTCAGCATTATCATTTTATTCCGGCTCTAGCCTTAGTCACAAATCCCAAGTTTACCATGTGATGACAAAGGTTTCTGAAGATGCTTGTGAATGGTTGTTGTCCGCGGTGGAGCGCAATCCACATGTTTTAACTGAGAGTGCATCTCTATACCCTCTGTTAAAAAATTTGTGTGTATCTATTGAGGAGCTCAAAGTATATTGTAAGCTGTACACCTTCCATCAGGGTACAACTCCGCTTTCAGTATTCCTTCCTCAGTTTCTTACCTACTGCCATACAATTGATGTTCCCGAGGTGAATAAACTTTCAGTGTTGTGGTTAGCAGTTGAACAGAATGCCCAGGATTTGGCGGTTTGGGATTCCCCATTAACCATAACTGAGGCCCTGGTAAGTCAAATTCTTTCTCTGGTCTAAAATCTGTCAACTTCCAAACAAGGTATGTTGGTAATTGAGGATAAACCTGCTGCGCGCTCTTGGTTTTCTGGTCCTTGCTCTGCAGTAGTTCCTTCCAACCAAAGCCAAGATTGTTCTTCCCCTAGCTTGTCTCAGCTACAATTGGCAGTGGTGAACAGATCTGGTGATGTAAAGGAGGCCCCCATAGTGTCTGTTCCTGATAGTTCCTTGGGGATGCTTCAGCACATTGTACCTGCAAAATCTTCCGTCATTACATCTAAAGAGTTGCCCCTTGTTCCCATTGATTGTGATAACCCCGTTCTTCCAGCTGCCGTCCAAGAAATGATTGAGTGTTACTTCCAGGAGCATCCTGTCTCCTTAGCTGCTGTCTGTACCGCCAATGAAAAACAAGACCCTGCCAAGATTGCTACCTTTGCTGCAAATAAATCTACTTCTGGTTACTTCTTGTTCTATGGTAGCATTGATGTCATGTTCTGAGGCGCGGCACAGACACACAACGAGGAATCCTAACCTTAGGATTAGATTTGTACTAAGTCTCAGTTAGATGACAGGGAAGGCAATTGTGTTTACCTTGTGGCCCTGGATGAATAATCTCTGCTAGGCGTGGCTAGAGAGAGGCGCGGAAGTACAGAAGACACAAAGACAAAAATGTGAATAGAACTTAATTTTTTTGGTAAAATAGGAAATGGATTATATAGTGGTTAGGAATACCACAAAACACTACCAGGACGGTGGGATCACTTGCCATAAGCATGAGTGGGGCGAGTGAGTTGCGCAGAGTCAGGAAACCAAACAATCATTTTTCCTGATGTAGAAACCAGTTCATTTTGAGAGTCAAAAGCAAAAGCGAGAGATTTGTCTTCAAAATGGCCCAGCAAAGGAAAAATCAAAACATGGTGAATGCCGTTATTCACGACATTGCCCCCCTCTAGATTGGCCTTAGGGGGGTGATACTTGCAGAGGAACTTGGTGTTGTAAATGTGCTGTTTTAGCAGAGTTAAACGGAAAAAGGTATTTAGAAGATAGATAATAATCTTTATTGTGAGATAGTGATTATATAGCTATTGTGAATCAATGGATAGCAGGAACATGATTGGTGATCACACAGCTGGATGAAAGAGGGGGTGGCTTGATCCTGCTAATGAGTCAAGCGCCAAATTGAGGTATCCACTGTGAAGGATCATCATCTGTTCATGTTGAAGGATTTGGTAATTTGAGTCAACTTCTTAGTCTGGCTTTGAGTGACTGAGTAATTGGATTGCAGGTCACAAACCTGCTTGGTTGGAACCTTGCTGGCAGGTTGAGCCTGCGGTTTTGACACCCCCCCGGCTGAAAGTCGGCCTCCTCTGGAGGCATGTTGTTAGGAGCCCGGGCGCCATACTGAACCAGTTGTTGCTCAGTGGCGGGCAGGGCAGTTTCATGTTGTTTCTGTCTTGCTTTGCTGGGTCTAGGCGGTTGTGGTGTAAGGTCTTGTCTTGCTTGCATTTCCTGAGCCCTTGCACAAGGTAAGTGTTATTGTTGTTTACCTTTAGAATGATTGCTGGTCCTACTTTTTTGGGTGTAGTTTGCTTTTGTCAACATTCATGACCCAGACTTTGTCCCCGACTTCATGTCTTTGGCAGATGGGAATAAAGGTCTTTTGTAAGTGTTCCTTTTCTTTGGCTGCTTGTATGCTGTTGGCCTCTATTAATTGAGGATCTGAGCAAGGGGGGACTTGACTTGGAATTTCCAGTTTGGGTCCTGTCAATGCTTGAATGATATTTGGCTGTGTGCCGTATACCAGTTCAAACGGGCTTTTCCCAGTGGATCTGTTCACTTGGGTTTGGCACACAAGTAATGCAGTTGATAGCTGCTTATACCAGTCTTCAGGTCTCCTGGCGGTGAGTTTGGCTAGGGCTTGCACAAGGCTATCATTAAGCCACTCTATGCGTCCATTGGCCTGTGGGTGGTATGGTGTTGTGACGGTGTGTTTGACCCCATTTTTGGCGAGGTACACGTTGGTGTTTTTGGAGGTCAATTCTTTGCCCCCATCAGTTATCAGGAGTTCTGGCTTTCCAAACCTGCTGATTATTTCCTTGCCAATGAATTGTTGGACGTCATTACCGGTGTGCGTTTTCACTGCTTGAGCTACTGGCCACCTTGTTGCAAAATTGATGGCTGTGATGATGTATTTTTTGTCATTGTGCTTTCCTGGCATGGGGCCCACAATGTCAAGAGCCCATACCTTGAACAGTAGTTGGGTTTGAATGGGGAGTACAGACTTAGGCGGGGTTTTGCTTTTGGCAAACTTTTTGCAGACCTCGCACTGTTCTAACACTTCCTGGACATTGCAGTATAGGGTTGGCCACCAGGCTTTATGTTTTAGGAATTTGTATAGATTTTGGCTCTTAGTATGTCTGAGATCTCTGTGGTAGCAAAGAATGGTATCAACTCATTGATGTGTGGGAATGTAGGGAATGGTTGTGCCATCCAACATTTTTCTGTGAAGAGTCCTGTATACGTCAGCAAAGAGGTGCTCATTCTTGATGACTGTTTCTTTGGTGATATCAGTTGTTCCTGCGGGGAACCCTTTGTCTTTTGTACAGAGCACTAGGAGAGGCCAGTCTGGGTTGAGCCCATTCTCTCCCCTAGAAGCGCGGACATACAGGCAGGACAGGGCGTCTGCCATGGCGAGTTTGGCCCCAGGCTTATATTGGATGAGCATGTTAAACATTTCTAAGATTTCCATCCACCGCGCTTGGCAACATGACAGGTTTGCTTGTGTCTTGAAATAGATGAGCAACTTATGATTGGTTAGTGCTGTGAATTCCTCCTGCTGTTCCAGGTAACAGCGCCATTTGACTAGGCAGTGTACAATGGCCAACAGTTCTTTGTTGTGGATTGGGTATTGACACTTGCCATCTGTCAGTTTGTGCAACTTGTAGGCTACAGGCAGGAAATCACCATCACTATTCTTGATTTGTAGTACTCCCCCAATGGATGCATCTGAAGCGTTGGTTTCCATCTGGTATTCTCCGTCTTGTTTGGGGTATTGTAAGATGGGTGCTGTTGTGAGCTTTTCCTTGAGACGTCTGAAACAGAGGTCACGTTGGGGGGTCCATACAAACTTGGACTTGGCGCCTGTTATGGCGGACAAGGGGGCGGTCAAGACGCCGCAGTTGGGTATGAAGCGTCGTACATAGGCCACCATTCCCAAGAAGGTGTGGAGTTCTGATTTGTCCTTGGGAGGTGGCATCTTGCAGATGGCTTGTATCTTCTGACTGTTGGGTTTGATGCCGTCTTTTGAGACTATATGTCCCAAGAAGGGTAGTTGCTCTTGGAAGAACTGGCATTTGGAGGGCTTGGCCAACAGTTTGTGTTGTGCCAGGGTTGCAAAGACTTCCTCCAGGTCTTTGTGATGCTGTTCCACCAAGGGGCTGTAGACAATGATATTGTCCAGGTACACGAGGGCGTGTTTGCCTATGTGTGGCGCAAACACTTTGTTCATGAAGGTTACAAAGGTGGACGGGGCATTGGTCATGCCAAAGTTGAGTACCACACATTTGTAGGAACCATACTTAGTGCAGAAGGCTGTCTTGGGGATGTCTTCCTCCTTGATGCAAATCTGGTTGTAGCCTGCAGTTAGATCAATCTTGGAGAAGACGGAGGCTCCTCCCAAGGCGTCAAAGAGATTGTCAATCAGTGGTAATGGGTAGCAATTCTTAATGGTGACTTTGTTCAAGGCGCGGTAGTCCGTGACCAGGCGTAAGGTACCGTCCTTTTTAGCCACAAAGAATACAGCGGCCCCAAAGGGAGACTGTGAGGGGCAGATAAGTCCTTTTTCCAGTGCCTCCTTGAGATAGGCGCACAGGGCGTTGTCCTTGTTTGGGGTCAGCCTGTAAATGGGGTGTGCCTTGGGTACAGCCCCCTTGAGTTGGATAGAGTGTTGGATGTGTTTCTCAGGGGGTAGCCCAGGTAACGCTTCCTTAAAGATTTCTGGGTGTCGGGCCACAATGTTGCGGTCTTGCAGCGTGGAGGTATCCTGGTGATCCTTGAAGTGTATGATTTTGTACTGGCAGGAGTCCCAGTCAATTGCTTTCAGGTTTTCCTTCTCGTCCAAGGTCTCTGTGATGCGTACAAAGACGTGGTCTTGTAGGAGTTGGTCTACAGAGTCTGGGTAGATTTGGTGGTTGACACCTTCACGCTTGATGGTCAGCACTGAGGTTGCCCAATCCACGTGAGGGTTGTTTCTCTGTAACCAGTCTAGCCCCAGTACAATGTCAAACTTAGGGAAGTCAATGACGGGACCTTGGATGGTGGAGTGGAGGTTCTCGAGCATGACGGAGAAGGGAGCGGTTTCTTTTGTCACGGCAATGTGATGTTCATCAGCCAGGACCACGTTTTTAATCCGCAAAGGATTAGTGGCCAGCTTGAATTTATCCACAAAGCTGCTGTTGACTAAAGTTCAATCTGCGCCCAAGTCCAAGAGTGCTGAGCCTGTGTAACTGCAAAAGCGGAAAGGGTAAGACATCAATTTATTGGGATGTCTGGCAATGGTGTATAGTACTGGGTCTTCTGAGGGTACTTGGATCATTGGGCATTGGTCCACGTCCTTGGGTTGGTATTCATTGTTGGGCAAGTCAGGAGTTGCGTGGGGAGAGCTTGGCTTGCTTAGTGCTCTCCCTGGGCTTTTCCCTCATCTTGGTTGCCTTGGGTGGCAGTGACACGGAAATGGGTACAATTTGATTGGCTGTTATTCCCATTCCCATTTCCATTCAAGTTTGTGGGCTTGTGGTTGTTGTTGTTACCGTTGCCTCCAGGAGGTGGTTGAGAGGAGCGCCCGCTTGAATGGGAGTCCTTGGGTCTTTCTTGCTTCCCAGTCTGTGCCTTGTGTAGAGCGTTGGACGTTTGTTCCGCTTTTTCTGCTTCACGGTACAGGCTTTGCAGGTTGGTAACCTGGTCCAGGTTCACATGTCTCATCACGTGCAACTTGAGAGCCTTTTAGTACATGAGGTGTGTTGCTGGGGTGTTAAAGGCCATATTGGATGGGGCGTGGAGACAGAGTTCCTTGTAGGCTCGGGTAAGTTCCTTCATGGTGCCTGTCTGGGTTAGGTTCTTTACTTGGCGTATGATCATGAGTGCTGTATCCTTAAGCACAAATCTCGCCAAGAAGTCCTGTTTGAAGGTGTCCCAGTTCTTGTCAGTGTGCTCTTTGTGCCACTTGTCACACCAGGTGCCAGTGTCATGGGTCAGACAAATGGAAATCTCCGCAATCCAAAATTGCTGTGGGAATTCCATCTGAGCCAGCTTGCTTTGGGCGGACTGGATCCATGTGGCAGCATTGTTGTTGTTGGCCCCTGCAAAGGGCTCCAAGGCGGAGCTGCAAAGTCTTTGTGCAACATAGGCAGGCATGGTGGTTTTGTCAGCTGGTTGTGGCACCAAGGAGGGCGCCTGAAAGAACCCTTGGGCGGACAGGGCGTTGAAGGCGGGTAGCGGGATCACTGTGTTTTGGTAGAGGACAAAGCCATCAGGTATCTTGGTACCAGGAGCATACGGTGTCCAGCCGGGTGGGAGGCCAGACATAATTCTGTCAAAGATTTGTTGGCCGCAGCGTGTGCGGGCAACAGGCAGAATTTTTCAAGATAAGGTAGGATGGAGAGCCTACCTGTGCTACAATGTTGTAACTGTGCTGTTTTAGCAGAGTTACACGGAAAAGGATATTTAGAAGATAGATAATAATCTTTATTGTGAGATAGTGATTATATAGCTATTGTGAATCAATGGATAGCAGGAACATGATTGGTGATCACACAACTGGATGAAAGAGGGGGTGGCTTGATCCTGCTAATGAGTCAAGCGCCAAATTGAGGTATCCACAGTGAAGGATCATTGTCTGTTCATGTTGATGGATTTGGTAATCCAAGTCGACTTCCTAGTCTGGCTTTGAGTGACCGGGTAATTGGATTGCAGGTCATAAACCCGCTTGGTTGGAACCTTGCTGGCGGGTCAAGCCTGCGGTTTTGACATTGGCGTGTACGCGAGCAAAAGGGCAACCACTGGAGAGGAGCTTTACAGTGTACTCAGATCCTCGTTTGAAAGTCACCTCTAAAGGACCAATCCACAGGGAGTCCAGCTTATGTGCGCGCCCACCCACACTGTTGGTAGTACAGGACATGGTCACCAACATCAAACTCAGGCAAGGGGGAGCACCCAGCGTTGTCAGGAGAGAGCTCGAGCATCTTAGTCTTATATGCGGAAGTGTAGGCAGTGGCCTGTATATCAATGATGCGGTTGACTAAGTCTTTGATGTGGTTGTCAGGGTTCATGGCCTTATCAGAGGAGAGTAGGGGAAACCCCAAGAGCAACAGAGTGGTGGCTTCACGCCCATACAACATGGCAAAGGGGGAGTACCCTGTGATCTGATACCTGCTCAGATGATAAGCAAAGAGTGCAGCAGGTAAGTATAGATCCCAATTGGCAGCGTCAGAGTAGGTGAGTTTTCTCATGATAGAAACCAGTGTCAAGTTGGCACGCTCAACTTCCCCATTACTGGAAGGATTATAGGGGGCAGAGAAAGACTGATGAGTTCCTAGAGCTTCAACAACAGAGGTTACAAGTTTGGCATTGAAGTTGGTTCTGTTGTCTGACAACAGCACTTGAGGACAGCCATGGCAGTAGAAAACATCCTGCAGCAGGAAGGCAGCAGTAGTCTTAGCAGTGATGTCTTTAGTAGGGCAATCTTCTACCCACTTGCTGAAGTGGTCAACAGCAATCAGGATAAAGCGGCATTTGGAACGTGAGCGGGGGAGAGGGCCTACAGCATCAATGCTAACCATATGAAAAGCGTGTTGAGGGGGAACCAATTTGAATTTGTGAGAAGCAGCTTGGGGCCTCTGGAGTTAGCAGTCATGGCAGCTAGCAATGACGTCTGAGATTAACAGGCAAAGATTAGCCCAGAAGAAATTTTTCTGAAGCCAGTCAAAGGTCTTGGCAATGCCTCCATGGCCAGTCTCTTTATGGGCTTGCGACACCAAGGAGAGGCAAAGACTGGGGCGCACATATGGCAGATATTGACCCCACACCTTCTTGAAGAGTTGGTTGTTGCGTATGAGAGTGTCTTCAGAAAATTTGGACAGGGCAAGTCAAACCTCTTCTGTCTCACTTTCCCAGGAAGAAGGGTAGCCAATTAGCTCATACAGGTGGTCTGCCTCAGCAGGATGTAGGGCAAGGATGAGCATTCAGGACAACCCATTGGTGTTCTGATATTGAATCCTGGGGCAATGAAGCACAGTGAAGTCATAACCTTGTAGGCAATGGGCCCATCTGGCTAAGCGTCCTTCAGGCTCCTTAAGTTGTTGTAACCATTTGAGAAAAGCATGGTCAGTGACAACAGTGAAATGGGTACCATATACATAGTGGCAGAATTGTTTGACTGCATGCAGCACAGCAAGGCACTCCTTCTCTGTAACACTATAATTCTGTCCATGCTTATTTAGCACACGGGAAGTATAGGCTACAGGGTTGTCCACACCTTCATCGTTGAGCTGAGCCAAGATAGCCCCAATAGCAAGGTCACTAGCATCAGTGTACAAGATGAATTTCTTATTGTAATTGGGGTACACTAAAATGGGTGCTTCTTTGAGTTTTTGCTTTAGAGTCTCAAAGGCTTGCTGTTGGCTGGCGGTCCATTTGAAGGGAACATTACGCAACAGTTGGACCGGGGGTTTGCTAGTATCAGAAAAATCAGGGATGAATTGTTTATAGTAGCCCATCATGCCCAGAAAGACTTGTACTTCTCAGAGGTTGGTAGGCGGAAGCATTTTTTCAATGGCTTCAACCTTCTTGTTCATTGGACAAATCCCCATTTGGGTTACTTCATGGCCCAGGAATTGAAGGCGTTCTTTGAAGAAAGCACACTTAGAGGGCTTTAGCTTGAGGCCAGCCTCTCAGATCTTTATGAACACCTCTTTAAGATGAGCTAGGTGATCAGTGAAAGTTGCGCTGAAGACTGTTATATCATCTAGATAGACTAAGACACAGGACAACTTCAAGTCACGCAGGATGGAATCCATGGACCTCTGAAAAGTTGCCAGGGCATTACAGAGACCTTGTGGCATGCAGGTAGGTTCAAACAATCCTTCTGATGTGATGAGCGCAGCCTTCTGACGGTCTTCAGGAGAGAGGTCAACTTGCCAGTAACCAGACGCCAAATCCATGGCAGAGAAAAACTTAGAACCCCCAAGGCGTCAAAGAGCGTCATCAATGCGCGGTAAGGGATAGGAATCTTTCTTGGTTAGAGAATTTGACCTTTGACAGTCCATCACAATCCGGTGCCCTCCATCCTTTTTCTTTAAGATGAGCAGAGGGGAAGCCCAGGGACTTTGAGAGGGAGCTAGCAGTCCAGCATCCAGCAGTTGTTTGAGCTCCTTAGAAACCTGCGCATCTTCCACTTGGCTGTGGCGGTATGGCTTAGCACAAAAGGGGGGAGCATCTCCTGTGTCAATCTGATGAATCCCACCTTTGGCCAGCCCATAATCAGTGCTATCTTTAGCAAAGATGTCTGAGAATTGGTCTAGTAAATCAAGCACCTCTTTTTGTTGTACCGGAGACAACTGAGGGAAGTCTTGGGCAGTGAACAGAGATTGGACTTGAGGCTTGTCTTTGGGTAGGTTAAAGTCTTGAAACGTTCCAAAAGAGTGAAGGGACAAGACTTCAGGAGCATTTAACAACTTTCCATAACCAACAACCTGTCCTCTGGATACTGTCAGAGGAAGCGCAGTAAGGTTGGCAACTAGTAATTGAACAGGATCCTTGTGGTAAACTTCCAGAATTCCAGGACAAAGGTAAGGCTTGTTACACCCCAGAAAAGGAGGGGAGTACAGCTCTAAGAAAGTCCGTTCAGGTAGCTCATATGATATATGGGAGTCTATGATAGCCTGAGAGCCTGGAGGGATGGTGATAGCAGACGTGGCCATGAGAGGGATTCCCTCAGTTGCAGGACAAGCCATGGGAGGACACTTCATGTTGGTGGAATGGATTTGGTATATTAGGGTGAAAACCCCAGTGGGGTACTCTAGGGTACATGTCTTCAAACGTTTACCAGGAGCTTTGATTGGCTCCTCAAAGATCAGAGGGACTTTGTACCCTAGGATAGAAAGATAACCATCCTTTAGGTTGATGATCCCATTATACTCCTGAAGGAACTGGGTACCAACAAAAAGGTTGTAGCTCTCATTTTCTAGAACAACAGCCGGCGCAGCCAACAGGAGTTTATCAAATTGCATTGGCAAGGCAGAGTACGCGCCAATGGCGCAAGTCATGGAGAGACCAGTGGTGCCATAGTATTGATGGTAGTTGAGGTTGGGGGCCAGCTTAAGCTTCTTCATCAGTTTAGAAGAAACAACATTGACAGGAGAACCAGTGTCCAGGACAGCTTTGATCTTTACTTTTTGGATAGATATCTCTACTTGGGTGGTGGTGCGTCCAAAGGGTGGCAGAACAGCCAAGATATCCTGTGCCTCAGCTAGTTCCTTGTCCCATTTCTCAATCATGCATCTTAGTCCTGGAAACTCCTTATATACAGTTTGGAGAGGGAGTGAGACAGATACATTCTTGAAAACAGTGTCTGCAACTTCAGCGGCTTTCTCTGATGATTCCACTAATACAGGGGACCGTTTTGCCTGAGTAAGATAGGGGCGGGAGACAACCGCTTTGGCCTCAGACAAGGGCTTGGCAGTAGTAGTAGTCTTCCCAGATTATAGCTTGTAAGGAACCACAATAGTCTCAGGGACGGCAAGAACAGAATACCTGTATGCATCAGGGTCTTCAACATCAGATTCATCCACGTCAGAATCATCAGACATGTCATGGAAAAGAAGGAGGATAGGAGGAGCCTCATCATCAGCAGGATCAGAGTCAGTAGCAGGCGGAGGTGTAGGAGGAGACTGAGAAGAATTGTCAACTGAGAGCGTCTCTGCCTCTAGGTTGACTGTTCTTTTCCCAACTGATCCTTGGGATCAGCTCCTTCAACCCGCAGATTGGTTCAGACACAAGAGTGGTGGCCTATCTGACCGCGGTTTTGGCAACCCTGACGTTGAGGAGGATTTTGTGAGTTCATAGTGAGGATCCAAGGGCTGCAAGAAGAAGAGCCAGAGTTGGAAGCGGCACAACTCTCCCAAACAACTGCCCCAGAATGGGTAAGATTCATATCTTGTAGCAGTGTCTTTATACTTTTCATGGAGGACAGCATAGCCTTGTGGGCCATGAAATGAAGGCACAGGAGTTTATTCACCTTGAGGGCCTGGGCGCAGGCCATATACGCTTCATGCGCTGTAAATTGTCTGCTTGTTATTAATTGTTGTCCCTCCATGTAAAATCTGTCTGCAAATTTGGCTAACGTCACTTTGGGCTTGAAAGATATGTGCATGCAGGCATCATTTTTCACCTCCAGGCTAAGATCACCACCAAACTTGTCAATCAGGAGTTGTTTCATGTCTTCCCAGGTCTCAATGGTGGGCAGCTCTGGTACAACTACTTCTTGATAGGTTGGGTGTAGACAGTTTAGAATGTGTTCCTTCTTAACCTCATCTGATGCTTGCCTCATGGCAGTCTCATAAATAATTAAGAAAGCTGCAATAGTTGAGGTTTTGGGATCAAAGTCTTGCTTAAAATTAGGCTTGAAGTGTGCCTTAGGAGCTGGACTGCCATTGCTGCTATTGAGTACATTTATGCGTGGGGAGAACTCAGCTTCAGATTTGGAGGGGGGTTGTCTAGCCCATAGTTGTCAAACACTTTCTTCAAGGGTTGTCAGAGTCTTGGTGGTTCTGGAACCCATAGTGTTGGCTAGAGTGGTCTGTTGTTCAGTAACATCTAGGCGTTGTCCTTGGGTAGTGACAACAGTGGAGAGCTCAGCCAGCCGCAAAGTAAGGGATGGCCCCACTGACAGGCAGGGGGCAAATCTGTTGTTTACCGAATTGATCAGCTCACTCATCTCCTGTACGTCTCTGTCCAACTCAGTCTGATCTCATTTCAAATGGTCCACCTCATTAGCTAGGGCAATCAGCTCCCTAGCACAGTGGATTTGAGAAGCCTCCGCCAAACTAGGACAACAGCCATCTTCCTTGTTAACCCCAAGTGGGCTAGCAGCAGCCGTCACTACCTCACATAAAGCAGCAACTTCTTGCTGTAGTTCAGCGACCTGAGCAGTCAGCGCAAGAACCTGGGGGTCAGGTTGAGGCATTTCAGTAGGACGTCCTTGGCTACAAGTGGAAGCGCGTAATTCTTGGATGGCCTCCCAGATCCTCTGCTCTCTGTCCACCAGATCATCAGCAGGAGGAGAAGGCAGGACATCAGGTTTGGGAGTAGACAGCTCATTCACCTGACTCTGAAGTTTGGCTATAGCAGCAGCAGTGGTAGCTCTCTCTTGATCAAATTCCGCACTGAGTTCATTTAGACCTTGGGCAGCAAGGTCAGCTACCTGTTGCAATAGCTCAAAGAAATAGGCACTGAACGCATTGAGCTGTTGCACTAGGCGTTCAAAGTTGGTAAGGTGAGCATTTAGGGTGGAGTCTACTTGAGTTTTCCAGGGTTGTTCTAACTGGTGAAACTCATGTAGCCGCTCCCTAATGTACTCAGGGATGGACTGGCACATTTGCTCAATGGAATTAACTAAGCGTGTTTGAGAGGTGACCAAATCACGCTGATTGTCAGATACCAGGGAGAACAGGGAATGAATCCATTGTTGGTAGGTGGCAAACTGGTCCCAATGATGGGTAACAGCTGCTTGTAGAGACAAGATCTCTTGAACGTGGAGTCCCAACACCATCTGGTGGTGGGCCAAGGCGGGCTGTACAAAGGATGACAGCAGGTGATCAGCGGAGCCAGCCGCTGAGAGGAGATATTGTGGAAACTGAGGGGCCACAATTAACTCATAGTATTTGGCACAGCTAAACTGTAGCTGAAGGCAAGGGATGGCCCCGTCCCAAGCTATCCCAAGGGCTACTGCCATGACTTGTTCCAAGTCAGGGGTACCCATAGGCTAAGCAACTAGGCGGGGACCATTCCCAAGGTTCAGTACAGTAGGGACAATAGGCGGGTTGGCAATGTCTTCCTCAATAGGAGGGCTGGTAATTTCAGGCAAGGTTGACTCCTGAATAGGTGGAGGCAAGGGACCTGAAAACGTAGATGCAAAAGGGATAACCGAGGGGCTTACAGCCCTGTAGTGAGCACCATTTTTGTCGTGTTCTGAGGCGTGGCACAGACACACAACGGGAAATCCTAACCTTAGGATTGGATTCGTACTAAGTCTTGGTTAGATGACAGGGAAGGCAATTGCCTTTACCTTGCGACCCTGGATGAATAATCTCTACTAGATGTGGCTAGAGAGAGGCGCGGAAGTACAGAAGTCACAAAGACAAAAATGTGAATAGAACTTAATTTTATTGGTGAATATGAAAATAGAATATATAGTGGTTGAGAATACCACAAAACACTACCAGGACGGTAGGATCACTTGCCACAAGCATGAGTGGGGCGAGTGAGTTGCACAGAGTCAGGAAACCAAACAATCATTTTTCCTGATGTAGAAACCAGTTTATTTTGAGAGTCTAAAGCAAAAGCAAGAGATTTTTCTTTGAAATGGCCCACCAAAGGCAAAATCAACACGTGGTGAATGCCGTTATTCATGACAATTGATAATGGTCAGACTATCTATCAGCCAGCTATTTTGTTGGATACAGGTGCTTCCAAAAATTTTATGAGCGTGAAGACTGCCAACTTACTACAACTCAAGTACCACCCGGGAATGCTTGTTAGGGGTGGAAATGGTCATTTGTTTCCCTCTTTCTAGCTGAAGAAGCCAGTTACTTTTGTAGTTGCAGGCCAGTCTTTTACTGCAAGGTTTTCCTTTTGCCCTACCCTTATGTATCCTATCATTTTGGGAGTGAGTTGGTGGAGAGATCATAATGTATTGACCTTACTGGAGAAAAATGAGCTGCAGGTGGAACACTCTTTGGGTATAACTATTTGTATTCCGCTGTTGGATATGTCTGAATTGGAGCAATCATCACAGACCATACAATTTATCCTGTCCCTGTAAGTTTAGATTTACCGGCATGCTTGCAACCCTGGTCCGCGGCATTTGATGCCACCAGAGGCAAGGTCCTTCCCAAGCACACTCAGTTTGACTTTGACTTTAAGGTCACTGTTGATCTGATCAGAATTGCGTCTTCTATTTACCCTCTAACCTTGAAGGAAGATGCATGTTTGGAAGAGTGGACTTGTGACATGTTGGCAAAAGGCTACATTTTTAAGAAGGCTTTGTCAATCTGCTCTCTGTTATTGTTTGTTCAGAAGTCTGATGGGTCTCTTTGTCCTTGTGTCAATTACAGGAATTTGAATAACATTACAATTCTGGATCCTTATCCTTTACCTCTCAAAGCACAGATCTCTAGATGTGTTGAGAAGGCCAAGGTATTCTCAAAACTTGATCTGTTGAATGCTTTCATATAAATCAGGATCGCAGAAGGAATGAAATGGTTAACAGCATTCAGAACCAAGAAGGGTATCTTCCAGTTCCACGTAATGCCTTTTGGATTGAAGAATGCCCCAGTTTGCTTTCAGCGGTTGATTGATTTAGTCCTGGGAGATCTCCTAGGTGTTTGTGCCTTTGCATATATGGATGACATCTTGGTGTTTTCTCTGGATAAGGAGTCCCATAAGGCCCACTTGTCAGCAGTTGTAGAGCATATTCTCCAAGCAAACTTGATTATCAAAAGGAGTAAGTGTGAATTCTTTAAATATAAGGTTGCCTTTCTGGGTAATATTATCTTTGAGGATGGCCACACCATTGCCCCTGACAAGGAAGCTGTGGTTTGAGAGTATGCTACGCCTGTGACAGTATCCCAACTTTGTAGTTTCCTGGGTACATGTACGTTTTTGAATAAATTCACTCCCCACTTGTCTGAGGTGGCCGCCCCTTTATATTTGGCTAGTGGAAAGACAACTTTAGTCTGGACGCCTGAGTGTGCAAGTGCCTTCTCAGCAGTCAAGGCTCTTTTGTTGTCCTCACCAGTGTTAAGACATGTGGATCCTGAGCTTCCTTTTGTTGTTTCCACTGATGCATCTAAATACACTGTGGCTGGTGTGCTGTTGCAAACAGCTAGTGACGGGATTGAGAGACCTGTAGGGTATTTCTCCCAGAAGATGGAGGCTTGAGAACGCAACTACATGATTTACAACAAGGAATTGTTGGCTGTAGTGGAATTGTTAAAGAATTGGCACCACCATCTCATGTCAGCATGTCATCCATTTGTAGTAAGAACTGACCACAAAGCTCTTCTATATTATCAACAACCCAGGGTTTTTTTGGGTCGCCAATCCAGATGGCATGGTGATCTGACAAGATACAAGTTCCGCTACAAGTTTATTAAGGGATCTGACAATCACTTGGCCAATGCCCTAAGCAGGAATCCCTCCCATCTCCCAGATGCTAGTATGGACGCCAAGTTTAACACACATACTATGATTCCAGACAAGGCTGTGGTGCCTTTTTTATTGCCTCCACTGGCTACGTTGGCCACCATGTCCTTAGCTGAGGGCGCAGATCTGGACTTATATTCCAAGGTTAAGTTTCTGCAACATTTGTCCAAAGGCTATGATAGGCTATTAGAGCTAGCATGCGCAAACCCAGTGGGTCAGCCTCAGGGTTATCATAAGATTGGTCCAGTCCTATATCATCAAGGTTGCTTGTGGGTTCCTGAGGGCACTATTTGGGATGAAATCATGGAGGCTAATCATACCTGCCAACGGCTGGTCATCCAGGGAAAATAAATTAGTGGAACTTATCCACTACCAGTTTTCCTGGAAAGGTTTGACTGTGCAGGTAGCCGCTTTTGTTTGAGATTGCCTGGTATGTGTTTGATCCAAGGCCAGTTGGAATAAGACTACTGGTTTACTGGTCCCACTTCAGCCTGCTGCGGGTCCCTGGACGTCTGTGTTGGTGGATTTTATTGGCAAGCTTCCCAATTCCAATGTGTTTAACACAATTATGGTGGTAGTTGATTGTTTCACAAAGATGGCACACTTTGTACCTTGCTAAACCACAATTACTTCAGTGGAAACCGCTAGGTTATTTGTGAACAGAATCTTGTCCCTACATGGCATTCCAATGGAGATTGTAAGTGACTGTGGTCCTCAATTTATTGCTCAGTTCTGGGAAGCTTTTACTGGAATCTTTGGTATCAAGTTATGCCGCTCTACTGCTTTCCACTCCCAATATAACAGACAAACAGAGAGGGTAAACCAAAATTTGGAGGTCTACCTATTTTGCTACACTAATGCATGACAAGATGACTGGTGTGATAATCTACCCATGGCATAGTTCACATATAATAACGCGCTTCACACGTCAACCCAAGTATTGCCATTTTATGCCAATGTGGGGTACAATCCTTCTTCCAACATGGGTCCTTGTTTGGTTAGCAACGTGGAAGCTGCAACTGATCAAGCCGCTGCATTGAAGCAGGTTCATCAGGAGCTCCAAGTTACTCTTGCAGCCGCCGTGACAACTTACAAGGAATATGCAGATTGCAAGCGCCAGGAGAGTCCAACTTACATGCCAGGTGATCTAGTCATGGTTGATGCTTGCAATATGAAACTTAAGATTCCCTGCCATAAATTAGGTCCCAAGCAAGTTGGTCCCTTCAAGGTAGAACATCAGATTGGTCCCTCTGCCTATTGGTTAGATTTACCTCCTGCTTTCAAGATTTTCCACACCTTCCATGAATGTCTCCTTACTCCCTTCAAAGGAACAGAGACCCCCTCTTCCCAACCCATTCTTGTGGAAGGAGAACCTGAGTCTGAGTTAAAATGTATTCTGGCTTCCTGCAAGAATTGCTGCCGTTTGGAATATTTGATGTCTTGGAAAGGTTATCCTGATTCTGAGAACTCCTGGGTTCCCCACTACAATTGTTCAAATTCCTCAGATCTGATCCATGAGCTCTACAAGGCAATCCCACTGCTATTGGTCATCCTGAAATTACCTTAGCCGCAATGAAACTCTCCCCTGCCCATAAGAATTTCTCTTTATCCCATCTCCCAGATGGTGGTGTTGTGCCCAGGGCAAAAGCGGAGGGTAATGTCACAGTAGGTTCCATAATGTCAGGTATTGTCTGCCCAAGTAAGAAGGCTCAGAAGGCCAGAAAACCTGTATCAAAATTGACTGAGCTAACGGATTTAAACCAAACAGTCAATCAAAAATGGGTCACAGCTGCTCCAGTTTGCCAGCTGAAACCAGCTCCTCTTTCAAACTGACGTTGATAAATTAACATAATATGAGGGTCACCTGATATAAGCTTATTAATCAGCATGGTTGTCAGAAACTGGTCACGCAAGGGTTCTTTGCAACCTGGACTAGATACTTACTTGAAGATGTAGAAGGAATAGGAGGTCAAGAATCAGGTGGTATTGCTTAGTCAATTTTTTCTGATATATATTGAATAATTTTCCCTGTTTCAACTCTAAAAGTTGAGTCCTCCTAAATTTACTCAATAAAAATCAATTATCCCAAGTTCTAATTTTAAATTTTAAAATGCATCCTGTGATTGGGTTGTTGAGGTATATCCCGTACAATCTGATTCTGAACCAAATCATTTCAGGAAGATGGGGCCCAGCATCTGGAACTTTGTTGTTGGCGCTGCCAAATGTCAACTTTATGCCAGCCAATTTTGTAGCTCCTCCCCCTACTCTTGAAACTGAAAATTGTGTCCCTTCCCAATGCTAGAATTCTACGCTGAAGATGCATTGATGCTTTCCCAGGTCATTTATCTTGGTTTACTCTGGTTTGGACTAATTGTTCTACTTAATCCTGGAGTTAAAATTGGAAGCTTCACAAAAAAATATCTGAAGCTGTGTTGGTGGTTAGTAATCAATTCTATCTGGATTTGGGTGGTAATTCCCCATCATTTAGAAACGGCTTCATATTATCCAGTGATTTCTGTTACACATGCAGCACGGCAAGACACTCCTTCTCTGTGACACTATAGTTCTTCTCATGTTTGTTTATCACACAGGAAGTGTAAGCCACAGGATGGTCTATACCCTTGTTGTCTAGTTGGGCCAGAATGGCTCCAATAGCTAGATTGCTAGCATCGGTGTACAGGATGAACTCCTTATCATAGTCAGGATACACTAAGATTGGCGCCTCTTTGAGTTTTTGCTTAAGGGTCTCAAAAGCTTGCTGCTGAGTGGTGGTCCATTTGAAAGGAACATTACGTAGCAGCTGGACTAGAGGTTCACTAGTATTGGCGAAGTCAGGGATAAATTGTCTATAGTAGCCCATCATCCCTAGGAAGACTTGTACCTCTTGCAGGTTGGTGGGCGGAAGCATTTTGTTGATGGATTCAACCTTCTTAGTCATTGGGCGAATTCCAGTCTGGGTTACTTCATTGCCCAAGAATTCAAGACGTTCTTTGAAGAAGGCGCACTTGGAAGGTTTTAGCTTAAGGCCAGCTTCTCAAATCTTTATGAACACCTCTTTTAGATGAGCCAGGTGATTGGTGAAGGTAGCGCTGAAAACTGTATTATCATCCAAGTACACTAGGACGCATGATAACTTCAAGTCACAGAGAATGGAGTCCATGGCCCTTTGGAAGGTGGCTGGGGCGTTGCTAGTCCCTGCAACATGCAAGTAGGCTCAAAATTCCCCTCAGAGGTAATGAGCACAGCTTTTTGACAATCCTTGGGCAATAGGTCAAATTGCCAGTATCCAGATGCCAGATCCATTGCGGAGAAGAACTTAGAGCCTCCAAGACGTCAGAGGGCATCATCAATATGCGGCAAGGGGTATGAGTCCTTCTTGGTCAAAGAGTTCAATTGTCAATATTTCATCACAATACAATGACCCCCATCCTTCTTCTTTAAGATGAGTAGTGGGGATGCCCAAGGACTTTGGGAAGGCGCCAGCAGCCCAGTGTCTAACAGTTGTTTGAGCTCTTTAGATATCTGAGCGTCTTCTACACAACTGCGGCAATATGGTTTAGCACAGAAGAGAGGAGCGTTGCCAGTGTCTATCTGATGGATAACGCCTTTGGCTAACCCATAGTTGGTACTGTCCTTAGCAAAGATATTGGAAAATTGGTCTAATAAGTCTAGCACCTCTTTCTGTTGAACCAGGGACAATTGTGGAAAGTCTTGCGCAGTGAACAAGGATAGGACTTGGGGCTCATCCTCAGTCAGGTTAAAATCTTGAAACATTCCAAAGGTATGAAGAGACAGGACATCAGGAGCACTCAACAACTTGCCATATCCAACAACCTGCCCCCTAAACACGGTCATGGGGAGAGCAGTCAGGTTGGCTACCAACAATTAAACAGGGTCCTTATGGGAGACATCTAGGATTCCAGGACAGAGATAAGGTTTGTTGCGCCCTAATGAGGGGGAAGAGTACAACACCAAGAAGGTTTGTTCAGGTAGTTCATATGATATCTGGGAGTCTAGGATGGTCTGGGAGCCAGGGGGATGGTGACAGCAGACGTGGCTAGGAGAGGGATCCCCTCAGACGCAGGACAAGCCATGGGTGGACATTTCATGTTTGAAGAGTGGGTGAAATATTTGAGGGTGAAAACCCCAGTGGGGTATTCCAAAGCACACGTCTTCAGGCGCTTCCCGGAAACTTTAACTGGCTCTTAAAAGATCAGAGGGACTTCATATCCCATAATAGAGAGGTAACTATCTTTCAAGTTGATTATCCCACTTTATTCCCTAAGGAACTGAGTGCCAACTAAGAGGTTGTAACTCTCGTTTTCCAAGACAACTGCTGGCGCAGCTAGGAGAAGCTTGCCAAACTGCATGGGTAGAGCAGAGTACATCCCTATGGCGTGGGTCATAGACAGTCCAGCTGTGCCATACAACTGGTGATAATTAATGTCAGGGGCAAGTTTGAGTTTCTTCACAAGTTTGGAGGAGACAACGTTGACGGGCAAGCCAATGTCTAAAACGGCCTTGATCTTCACTTTTTGAATGGATATCTCTACTTGAGTGGTAGTGCAACCAAAGGGGGAAAGGACAGCCAGGATATCTTGAGCCTCTGCTAGTTCCTTATCCCACTTCTCAATAATACATCATAATCCCGGGAACTCCTTATAAACAGTCTGGAGAGGGAGCAAAACAGATGCATTCTTGAAGACAGCGTCAGCAACCTTGACAGCTTCTTCTGACAACTCCACTAGCACAGGGGACCTCTTAGCCTGAGTGAGGTAAGGGCAAGAGACAATCTCTTTGGCTTCAGACAAACGCTTAGAGGTAGTTGTAATCTTTCCTGAGCATAATTTATAGGGGACTGTAATGGTCTCGGGAACAGCCAAAACAGAGTACCCATATGCATCAGCGCTGTCAGTATCAGAGTCATCCAGGTCAGAGTTGTCAGAGATATTGTGAAACAAGAGGAGGATAGGAGGAGCCTCATTATCAGCAGGCTCAGAGTCAGCTATAGAGGGAGGGATTGATAGAGACTGGGAATAATTGTAAACCAAGATTGTCTCTGCCTCTAGGTTGACTGCTCTTTTCCCGCCTGCTCTTTTGGATCAGCTCCTTCAACCTGCGGGTTGGTGCAGACTTGAGAATGATGACCTATCTGACCACAGTTGTGGCAACCTTGGCATCAAGGAGGATTTTGCAAGTTCATGGTAAGAATACAAGGACCACAGGAAGATGAACCAGAGTTATAAGTAGCTCAACCTTCCTTAACAATTGCTCCAGAGTGGATAAGGTGCATATCCTGCAACAACGTCTTTATGCTCTTTATGGAGGAAAGCATAGCCTTATGGGCTTTGAAGTGAAGGCACAGAAGTTGGTTAACCTTGAGGGCTTGAGCAAAAGCCATGTAGGCTTCATGGGCTGTCAACTGTCTGCTTGTGATCAGTTGCTGTCCTTCCATGTAGAATCTGTCTGCAAACTTGGCTAGCGTCTCTTTAGGCTTGAAAGCAATCTGCATGAAGGCGTCCTTCTTTACTTCCAGGCCAAGGCCACCACCAAACTTGTCAATCAGAAGCTGCTTCATATCTTCCCACATCTCAATGGAGGGCAGCTCAGGCACCACCACCTCCTGGCAAGTTGGATGTAGACAGGTCAGAATATGTTCTTTCTTAACTTTGTCTGAAGCTTGTCTCATGGCAGTTTTGTAGATAGTTAGGAAAGCTGCAATGGTTGAGGTTTTAGGATCAAAGACTTGCTTAAAGGTAGGCTTGAAGTGTGCTTTGGGAGTTGGGCCACCATTGTTTCTATTAAGCACGTTTATATGCAGGGAAAACTCTGCTTTGGACTCAGAGGGAGGCTGTCTAGCCCATAACTGCCAAACACTCTCTTCAAGGGTAGTCAGGGTCTCAACAGCACGGGCATCTGTATCAAAAGCTTGAGTGGACTGTTGTGCAGTAGTATCCAAGCGTTGACCTTGGTGGTCACTATTGTGGAGATTTTAGTCAGTCAGGAAGTAAGGGATGGCCCTACTGAGAGGCAAGGGGTGAACCTATCATTTACAGATTTGATTACTTCATTCATTTCTTGTACGTCTCTATCCAGCTCAGTGTGGTCCCGCTTCAATCAATTCACCTTGTTAGCTAGGGCAATTAATTCCCTAGCACATTGGATTTGAGGGGCTCCTGGCAAGCCAGGGCAGCAATCATCTTCATCAACAACCCCAACTGGACCAGATGCAGTTGCCATCATTTTGTGTAGGGCGGCAAGTTCTTGCTGTAGCTCTGCAACTTGAGCAATCAATTCAAGCACCTGGGGATCAGGTTGAGGAGCTTCAGCAGGACATTCCTGACTGCAAGTAGTCGTACATAACTCTTGAATAGCGTCCCATATTCTTTGTTCTTGATCAGCCAAATCATCAGAAGGGGGAGAGGGCGGATCATCTTGCTTGGGCATAGATAAGTCATTCACTTGACTCTGGAGTTTGGCTATAGCAGCAGCAGTGGCAGCTCTCTCTTGATCAAACGCCGCACTGAGTCCATTAAGGCCACTAACAGCAAAGTCTGCTACCTGCTGTAGTTGCTTGAATGAATATGTGCTGAATGCATTGAGCTGCTGCACAAGTTGTTTGAAGTCAGTGAGATAAGCGTTTAAAGTGGAATCTACTTGGGTTTTCCAGGGTTTTTCTAGCTGGTGAAACTTGTGTAGACGCTCTCTCATGTATTTAGGGATGGACTGGTGCATTTGTTCAATAGAATTAACCAAACAGGTCTGGGAGGTGACAGAGTTGTGCTGATTGTCAGATACCAAGGAAAACAGGGAATGAATCCACTGTTGGTAGGCAGCAAACTGGTCCCAGTGATGATTAACCACTGCTTGCAGAGACAAGATTTCTTGGACGTGGAGCCCCAACACCATTTGATGGTGGGCCAAGGCAGGCTGCACAAAGGAAAATAGTAAGTGCTCAGCAGAGCCATCCGCTGAGAGGAGATGTTGTGGAAATTGAGGAGCCACAATTAATTTTTAGTATTCAGCCCAACTAAACTGCAACTGAAGGCAAGGGATGGCTCCTTCACGGGCTATCCCAAGGGCTACCAACATGACTTTCTCCAAGTCAGGGGTACCCATAGGGTAAGCAACTAGGAAGGGACTATTCCTGAGGTTCAGTATAGTGGGGGTAATAGGCTGGTTGACAACATCTTCCTCAATAGGAGAATTGGTAATTTCAGTTGAAGTCAACTCTTGTATAGGCGGAGGCAAAGGACCTGGAAACTTGGATGTGAAAGGGATAACCAAGGGGCTTACAGCCCCTGTAGTGAGCACCATTTTTGTTGTTTTCTGAGGCGCGGCACAGACACACAACGGGAAATCCTAACCTTAGGATTGGATTTGTACTAAGTCTTGGTTAGATGATAGGGAAGGCTATGTGTTTACCTTGCAGCCCTGGAAGAATAATCTCTACTAGTCATGGCTAGAGAGAGGCGCAGAAGTACAGAAGACACAAAGACAAAAATTTGAATAGAACTTAATTTTATTGGTGAATAGGAAAATGGAATATATAGGGGTTGGCAATACCACTAAACACTACCAGGACGGTAGGATCACTTGCCACCAGCATGAGTGGGGCAAGTGAGTTGCGCAGGATCAAGAAATCAAACAATTGTACTTCCTGATTCAGTCATCAACACATTTTGTGAGGCAAAAGCAAAAGCGGGAGATTTGTCTTCAAAATGGCCCACCAAGGCAAAATAGAAACATGGTGAATAGCGGTATTCACGTCACCCTGCCTCTGATTGACAACCTTTTTGATGCCCTGGGGGGTCCCAAATCTTCACAAAAATTGATCTGACAGCAGGATACCACCAAATTTGTGTGAAACCTGAAGACATCCCAAAGACAGCGTTCAGAACCAAATACAGATCCTTTGAATGTGTTGTCCTTAACTTTGGCATGAAAAATGCCCGTAGTGCCTTTGTGACATTTATGAACAAGGTTTTCAAAGAACATATTGGGAAACAAGCAATTATCTACCTGGAAAAGATAATCATATACAGTCCAAGTCTAACACAATATTGGGAAGATGTTTGCCTGGTCCTCTGCACCCTCAAAGAAAGTCAACTTATAGCCAAACCTTCAAAATGAAACTTCTTTTTGTCTGAACTCTCATTCCTTGGTCACATTATCAGCAAGGACATAATCAAACCAGAACCAGAGAAGATACATGGCATAACCAAAATGCCAGCCCCAAGAAATAAGAGTGAACTTCATACCTTTCTGGACATGGTGGCCTACATTAGGAGATTCATCCTGACTGGGGTGTGCTGACTGCCCCCCTGTCAGCCATCAGAGGCAAAACAACCAAGTTCATGTGAACATAACTAAGAGATCAGCACTTCTGACAACTAAAGGAGCGCATAGTCACTACATCTATCCCTAATACCCAAAATGTGAAGGAGTATACATGCTAGAAAGCAGTGCATCAAATTATGCCATTGGAGTTGTACTCCAAATTCCAACTGCAGAAAAGGACTTCCTCCCTATAGCATATGAGTCAATGTCAGGGATCCAGCCTGTGGGCCCGGCAGGGAGGGCCCACCACAATATTGGAGCTAACTTTACAATGTAAGATAACAATTTGCCCAGGAGAGCCCAAGGTCTGCTGGTAGGTACTATAGAATCTATTAAGCCAGTAAGAGTGATGTATATCACTCCAAATATCTGGGTGAAAGTGGATTCATTGGCAGCAACTGATTCTTGCAGGCAGTTTGGCCGCTGGGTGAGAGGCGGAGTCATTGGGACCAAATACGCGGGCAGGTGGTTGTACTTGTCGCGGAATAGCAGGGAAGGTATAGTGATTTTGTGGCCTTCCCTGTAAACAGTCTCAGTCTCTCTAGTTCTTGCCTCAGGATTGTAGATTAGGATTTCCTCTATGGTGAACTCCAAATACGCAGGGTTGAGGGGGGTACTTGGTGAAATGTACTGGGTCATAGGGAGCTCCTGGTGGACAATAAAGATTGGGCAGCTGGTCCGCAGTTTCTTGGGGTTGTTGGGTATGGGGTGTGTAACCGTAGGAGGTAGACTGTAAATAAAATAGAATTAATATCAAATATGGAATAATCTGGTTGAACCAAAGGTTCATGTCACTTTATTGTAAAAATGGTGATGGGCAACTTCCTGGAAGTCCAGGGTATAAGTATACCCATCTGTCATGGAAAACCTTTTACCAATTTCTTTGGCCTGGGTGTTACTGTTTACCAGGTTTTTCCAGTCCTTGGTGGCATCCATTGTGGGAGATATTTCATTGGCTGGTTAAAACTGAGAATACTCAACTTTCTTTATTGGGTCATGGGATTGGTCATCTCTGGGCGGCCTGCATTCTATAGGAAGTTTCTTTGTTTCCCCTTCCATGGTGGCCCAAGTTATTCCAGGGTCTATGGCTAGGCCCGCCTACTGATTGGTTGAGTTAACAGGAACCTTCAGTGTGGGGAGCGTTGATGTGGATGATTTTGACTCATCAAGCCTTGGAGGATTTCTGAAGTCAAATCCTGCTCTGGTTCAAACCCAAAAATCTGCAAGCTGGCGGCCCGCAGGGTGCCAGGGTTCAAATCCTGTAGTTGAGGCTTTTCAGTAAGCATGGTCAATAGGAGTTTGTCACTCATGACAGTCAAGGAACCTGACTGATGGTAAACAAATATATCCAATACATTACAAGGAACTGATAACTATCATGTACTACCTCTTGAAGTGGCAATGCTAGCTGGAAGGTGCACAAATATTCAAAGTACTAACCAACTAAAAGTCATTGATATTCTTTAAAACACAAAAAAATCTATCAAGAAGACAAGCCAAATGGATGAGCCCTATACAGAGGTAACCCCATGCAAATTGAATACAAGTCAGGCAAGGAAATTCTTACTGCAGATGCCCTATCAAGGCTATACAATAAACATGTTTTACGCATTGATGGTGACCCCAATTGGCCCATGTTAATCATGGGGAATCTCCAAGAAGAGTTTCTACCTGGCACACCAATGGACATTCAAGAGAAATTCCTCAAGAACAAACATCTGCTCAAAAACTTATATAGTACTCTACACCACATACTACCAAGTGGTGACACTGTACCCTACGTCCCATCAACACAAAAGATTGACACAATCCTCCAATATTACACAAACTGGATCACACCTGTAGCAGGAACTTGCACAAATATCTCAAGACCTTACTGGTGGCCTAACATGCTAGATGATATCAAGGAAGTACTGGAGCAATGTGAAGTCTGTGAGAAGTACACCCAAACCAAGGCACCACCCAAGTTAGTATTACCAGTATCAATCACACTGCCCTTCAAAGTGTGGTCACTGGATATTGTGGGACAAATGCCTGGAAAAAACTAAGGAAAAAAGTACATCATAACAGCTATTTACTATGCAAACAGATGGCCTATAGCACAAGCCACAAAAGAACACAAAGGCAATTATGTGAGACAATTTATTGGCAAAGATATCATAGCTAAGTTCATAAAACTGGAGCTCCTGATCACAGATGTAGGAACTAAACTTAATACTGTTGACACTAATGTCTATCTTGCCAGGAATGGAATAAAACACACCATAGCTAGTCCCTACCACCCGCAAGAAAATGGAAGAGTAGAATGATTAAACGGCTCACAAGCAGAAGCTCTCAGTAAGTTATCTGCTAACAATCCAGAAGCCTGGGTTAAAATGTTAACCACAGCACTCATGGTATGCAGAACTCAAGTCAATTGCAACATGGCAAAAGCACATATGAACTTGTCTATGGACAAAAGCCCGCCCTTGTTAGTACCACCACAGGACCTCAATTAACTCTACCTAAGAAAATTCCAGATAACAGTGATCCTGGCATACAGTGTGCTAGAAAAGACCAGGAAGACATAGAACAAAAAATAGTTGATAGAGAGGCAGTCCCACTACACTAAGAAAGATTTCAAGTTGGGGACAGAATTTGGGTTGTCAATCACAATCAGCATAGGTTGAACTCAGGGTTACATGGGCTAGGCATTGTCATGGAAGTCAAGCCCAACAATACCTACCTCATCAATGGTATTGGCGCTCAAACAGAACTTAAGCGCATACATTATGACCGCCTCTGCCTATGCAAAGCAAGAACAGCTCAACACAACTCCAGGCTCCCCGTTCCCAACGCCAAACAAGATCAATACCAAGCCCACAATACCCAACTCTCTCAAGAAAATTCCCAAGGTTCCACCTTCACGCACCCCAGGGGACAATGTTACAACATCTTTAATTACTCTCTCTTGGGGAATTAACGCCCTAAGTGATGCACCAAACGAGTCATCAAATGGCTGACCAACTAATCAGTAAGTTGGTGGCACTACTATTGTTGCAAACAAGTTTCCCAACTTGCCTGCCAATGTATCTTATAATACACAGGGGGCGCTCAATGAGTTGCCCCTTGACGTATCTAACGTCATGAATCAATCTGATGGCAATGTCAAATAGTGGGCACTTCCTCTTAATTAGGAGAGCTACCAATTCAACCTTCTGATCCCTGCACAAGTTATTCCTCAGCTTTGAACCTTACATGGAACACCCCACTATGCCACCCTCTTGTGGCCTTGTGGCTTTCCCCATATAGTATATTAATCACAATATTCTATAATAAACAATAACTTATTCTATTCATTATTGTCTTTTCTATTGGACTGTTGTCTTCCCCAATTCAAATACTGAACTCTCATTGGTTTAGTTGCAACAGTGGTAGCAGCAGTAGGTTCACAACCTACCTAAAAAATTCCCCCCAAGAAAGGATAGAGTACAGGCTGTATGGCTACTCCCCATCAAGAGACCTTCCTGCCAACCCCCAAGGGGGACATCCCCAACAGATAAGTCATTTACCAAGATCAGCTGATTCTTACAAGTTCGTATAATTAACTCCACCTTGGACAGTGTGACGCCAGCGTCACCTTGCCCCAGTTGGACCTTTCACAATGCATGCTCAACCTCCAGCTGGAATCCTTTGCAGGTGGGGTCAAAGGAGCTGACATTGTCAGTTGGCTCCACTCCACCAAAGCCTGCCTCAGCATCTTTCAAGCACCTGAGCCCATGTGGGTTGCCTTTGCATCTGGGCACCTCACGGGGCCCGCCGCCGTGTGGTTTACCAACTGGGCCAGCCAATAAATTGATGTCACCTGGGCGTTGTTCAGGGACACCGTGAAGTCCTGCTATAGTGAAACCTTCTTGCCTATTGTGGTGAGAACTCCCCTCCTAGCCATTAAGAAGAATGGGTCTGTTCCTGAATATCATGTTGCCTGGTAGCAAGCTCTTGCTGCCGCCCCTGAAGCTGTGACCAATGGAAAAACCATGCTTCTGACCTTGATAGTCAATGGGCTCAAGCCCTATATCTGTATGTGGGTCCCCGTAGGTTGCTGTACCTCCATTGATGACTGCTACAAGGCCATTGTGGAGGCCAACAATCAGGCTTCAATGGGCTTCTGCCTCACAAATGACGCTCCACCTCAACCTTGTTTAACACCTGGCAGTGCCCATAACCAAGTAGGCCGCCGCCAGCCCCACCAGCAGGAAAATAGGGTTAAACGCCCCTGCAAGGGGAAGCTCTGGCTAGCACAAATTGAGGACCAGAGAAAATCCTGGGGCTGTAGTTATGAGAGGTTCTACAACCCCACTTGACCCCCACTCTCAATCCCTCCTTGCAAAGAATCCCTGCAACTACAGTGTACACAAAGTTGAAACCCTTGACATATTCCAGGCTCATAGCAACAACCCCATGCTTCAAGCAAGCCACTCTCAAAATAAAGTAACCCACTTGGCTTATTCCTTCCGTTTTTGTGGGAAAACCCACAAACTATTGGTAGATAATGGGGCCAACCACACTATGGCTGACCAGGCGTTCACTGATTCTCAATAATTAGACCAAGTGCCAAGCAGATTCAAGGCATTACAAGTAGCTGACTCCTGTAGAGTATCAATTACTCATGAGACAGTACCCTTCTCTGTGAGGATGGTGAACATCCAGGTTAAGCTCTCTGGGCCAATCATGGCAGGGCTCAGCCATGACGTAATTGCTGGCCTTGACTGGCTTTGCCACAATTGTTCCTAAATTGACTGGGATACATCTTTAATTACCCTCAATAGAAATGGGGTGGGCTTTCAGATATATCCTGTCAAAATGAGCAAGTTACTTCACAATAATGTGTTTTTCAGAATAACAGAGACAGGCTCGTACAATTTCAAGGGGGGAACTAGACTTTAATCACTTCTCAGTTGAAGTTATCCACACTGAGCCATCTTCAGTCCCTCCCTTGATCTTCTCACCACCACCAGCACTTACTGCACTCCTTAAGGAGTACAAGGACGTGTTCAGTGAGACACTTGAACAACTACCTCCTCCCCGGGAGATCCAGCACATTGTACAACTCCAAGGATTGTTACCTAAAGCACGATCATTATATTGTCTTACACCAAAGAAAGATGAGATCCTCTGCCAGCACCTTGTAGATTCACTTGATAAGGGCTTAATCCTCCCCTTGCTCTCTTTATACGGGGCAAAAGTCTTCTTTGTAGCCAAGAAGGACGGGTCCCTCTGCCTGGTCACAGACTACTGCGCCCTAAATGAGGTGACAGTTAAGAATAAGTACCCCCTGCTGTTGATTGACAACCTGTTTGACACGCTCGCAGGTGCAAAGGTCTTTAGAAAGATTGATCTCACCGCAAGGTACAGCCAGGTCCGCATTGCACCAGGGGATGAGGCAAAAACTGCCTTATGCACACGCTATGGGTTGTTTGAGTGTCGGGTCATGAACTTCAAAATGACCAACGCCCCTCCATCTTTGCCATTTTAATGAACAAAGCATTTGAGGAATTGTTGGGATATGTGTTATTGTGTACCTTAACAACATTATTGTCTTCAGTCAAGATCAAACCACGCACCTCCAACATCTCTGTGCTGTCCTCGACACCCTCTGCAAAAATCAGCTAAAAGCTAAACCCTCCAAATGTGAGTTCCTCAAGTCAGAGTTGTTGTTCCTTGGGCACACCATCTCTGCCCAAGGGATAAAGCCTGACCCTGCCAAAATCAAGGCAATCACCAGCATGCTGCCTCTCACTGATGTGGGCCAGGTGTGTACCTTCTTAGGGATGGTTGTCTACGTGCACAAGTTCATTCCCAATTTCAGGGAACTAATTGCACCTCTCACTGAGCTCCTAAACACTAAACAGTGCTTCCATTGGACCCCTGCCAGAGATCAAGCCTTTGAGACGTTGAAGAAAATACTTACAGATGCACCCATATTTCAGTTCCCCAATTGGAACTGCCAGTACAAACTTGAGACTGATGCCTCTGAAAGAGACATAGGGGGCGTGCTACAAGTAGAGACTGACAAGGGTGTCTTCCTCCTTGTTTCATATGAGTCCAGGAAGCTCACCAATTTGGAACGACATTATCCTATATATGATAAAGAGCTAGTGGCAATTGTGCACTGCATCAAGAAATGATGTTGTTACCTGGAAGGGGCTACCTTTCCACCCTGTGTCCTGACAGATCACAAGTCACTTCAATATTTCAACATGCAGTCCTACTTGACACACTGCCAAGCAGGCTGGGTTGAGTGTCTATCTTCCTACCAGTTGCGCATCAAGTACAAGCCTGGGAAGGGACTTGTCACAGATGACACCCTCTCAAGGCTCTATGTAGCGTCTATCACTGGGGACATCAGCTTGGATCTAGATTGGCCAATGCTGTACCTCTGCCCTGAAGCAACCCATTACAAAGGCCTTGATTTGGTAACCATCTCCAAGCTAAAGGACAACAAAAGTCAGTTCACCACCAATGCTGGTAATGTCTGTTGCCGGGCAGAGACAAGGGAAAAGACGCCCTATATTCCCACCACATAACAAGGTGGCACCATATTGCACTATCACTGCATTTTATGGTCACATAGAGGGTGTAACCTCTTCAAGATCATGAAACGTAAGGTTTGGTGGCCGTGTATGCATCAAGACATCTTGGATCTCCCTAAAGCATGTGTGTTGTGTGAAAAGAATATGTCCAAACCTGCACCCCCAAATCTGTTCTACCCATCAAGGCCATAGAAACCTTTGAGCAGTGGGCCCTTGATGTTGTTGGGCCCCTCCCCAAAGAAAGACTGGGGAAAAATACATCATAACTGCCATTGACTACTTCACCTGCTGGCCAGTAGCCTGGGCAACAACTAACCACACCACCACCATCATTTCCTGCTTCATTGGCAAGAAAATTGCAGACTGTTTTAGACAACCCAAACGCCTCAATACAGACAGGGGTCCCAAGCTTGTTAGACATGTCATGAAAGTGTACTGCGCCAAAATTCCCTACAACAAATAATCACAACTCCATACCATCTGCAAGCCAATGGGTGTGTAGAGCAATTGAATGGCTCCCTGGTCCAGTTGATTGCCAAACTCTCACAGAAGCACCCTAATACCGCGTGGACTACCCACCTGCCCACTGCTCTACTTATCTTACAAGCAAGAATCAACAAAGGCACCAGGTTTAGCCCCAGCGCCTTGGCCTTTATAACTCCTGACAGGAGTTGAACAGGGGAAGTTACAATCTACAGTTCCTGGAAAACCCCCTGTTGAGAATGCCATCCCTAAATCAATGTCATGCTAAGGCCCAAGAAGTTGACACAAAAAAATTGAAGGAGGGACCAAGCACCTTGAGGCCAGATACAATGTAGGTGACCCCATCTACACCCCCAACCCCAATTCTGCCAAGTTAGAACCCAACCACCTAGGGCCCTTCAAGATAGCCGCAGTCTATAACAATCACACCTATCAACTTTAAGATGCCCAAGAAAACACCAAGAAGCTTCACCACAATTGCTTGCACCCCTGCTGCGCCATCCCCACACAAAAGCTGTTCATGCGGACCTTCCCAGATCTTGTGCAGGCTTCAATCCTGGTGTCTGACAACAAGCAGGGGGCAAGGGGGAGTGTTGCAAACAAGTTTCCAGACTCAGTTGCTAACATATCTTACAATACACAGGGGGCGCTCAATGAGTTGCCCCTTGACGTATCTAACGTCATGAATCAATCTGATGGCAATGTCAAATGGCGGGTACTTCATCCTAATTAGGAGCGCTACCAATTTGACTTGCTGATCCCCGCACAAGTTATTCCTTGGCTTCAAACCTTACATGGAACTCCCCACTATGCCACCCCCTTATGACCTTTTGGCTTTCCCCATATAGTATATTAATCACAATATTCTACAATAAACAATAATGTATTCTATTCATTCTTGTCCTTTCTATTGGACTGTTGTCTTCCCCAATTCAAATACTGAACTCTCATTGGTTCAGTTGCAACATTATCATTCAGCCATCTATTATGGGGATCTAACAATCTAGATTCTAAGCGGAACACAACTTGAACAAGCCTTGTGACTCAAGAGGAACATTACTCAGATAAACCCCATGATCTTCAATGATGTACATGAACAGTATGTGGCTTCCCATGATACTATATAATTCTCCATATTCATATCAAATAAAATATTATTCTCTTTTTGAATTTCCCCTTTATCTTGTTTGCTATATTTCCCAGAAGTATATACATAACATTAGCATGAGAAGATGCACCACAAAAATCAACGCCTTAAAAAGATGTGAAAATAAATAAAAGTAAAAATGTTTTTTTGAAAACATCCATATTCATTATCATATTTAGATAATCTACAATGTTCAATATCTTAAGTACTTGGTACTTGGTTGGTCCACCTCTGGCTTTGATAGCAGCAGCAAGTCTTCTGGGCAAAAAGTGGACAAGATTTTTTGGAGTCTCCATAGAAATTACCTCCCATGCTTTTGCCACTCCAAATTTGATATCCATATGGATTTTTGGAGCCTGCTAGAAAATTAGATTTTCTAGCATTCCAAAGATGCCCAATGGGATTCAAATCTGGACTTTGGGGAGGCCAATTTGAACAAAAACTATCTGGTTGGAACCTAAGTACTCCTTGACTTCCTTGGCAGTATGGATAGTGGTTTTATCTTGCACAAAGATATAATTGGCTGGTTCTTGCAGATTTCTGAGAGATAGGCAGAGATTTTTATTAAAGACCCTTCTATAAAAAATCAACATCATTCATCTTTTCAGTGATTGGCTGGATCTCTCTTCTTTTATTGGCTATAAAACAGCGCCACAAAAATGATGCATATGTATTTATTTTTGGCAGTGAATTTTAAACAGCATGGATTGATAAAGGGGTTATTATTGGGATGTTCATGTATAACACTTGATCATGTAGTTTTCTACATACATCATCCTTAGAAACAATAAGCTCTAAGGAGTTTTTTATATTCCTTTATTTTTGGGCTGATAAATAGCAATTTTGCACAATTTTATAATCACCAGCCAGTCATTTCTCTCAATAGGTTTTTGGGGCAACCAGATATTAGATATTTATCCACTGGATGGTTTTCTGCTATTTCAGGTAAGTTTTCAGGCAATTTCAGCTCCAATATTAAGTACATTGCTTAATTTAATGGGATGTTTTTACATTGGCTTCAAAGCTGTGGTACTAAGTAAAATAAACTCACCTGTAATCAAAATAAACTTAAACAAAGCCCAAGTATTAATGTAAAGCATACACTCTGTTAACAGGAATTTGGGGTGTTTATGGGCCAAATGACTTAATAAAGAAATAAACACTCAGACTACAGGAGAAAATAATTGAGATACTGTAAAAGATTCATGGAAGCAAGGATGAAAAGGTTTCAGTTGTCCTTTGATGTATATATTTTTACTATGTAAATTGGTGACAGAATACACTCGGTTGTAGTGAGTCAAAACTCAGCCCAAAACAAAGCACTATAAAACTCAACCAGCAAACAAAAATACTCGGTTTTCATACATGTCAAAAAAGCAGGGCAACCCACCAACAAGGTTCCAACTAAGCAGGTTTGTGACCCGCAATCCAACTTCCCAGTGACCCAAAGCCAAACAAGGAAGTCAACTTGAATTCCAAGAAGAGGCAACATGAGCTAATGATGATTTTATACAGTGGATGACTCAATTTAGCTCTTGACTCATTACTAGAATCAAGCCACCCCCTTCATCATCCAACCATGTGATCAACACAATCAGGTTCCTGTTATCCACAATTCACATCAGCTATATAATATCTATCTCTCAATAAAGAATATTATCTAGTATTCAAATATTTTTCCCCTTGTAACTCTGCTAAAACAGCACAGTTACAACATAAAGAATAAGCTGTACATAAGCATAATTCATATCTATTCAAAATAAGACATAATATAAAAATAAACCATAAAAATTTCTCTGGGTGTCTAAATCTGGCATAAAATCAAGGAAATTTGGTTGAAAGTTGATCTTCTCATTTTAAAATAGGTTATATAAACCCAAAAAAGAACTAATTAAGATATAAAGATCCTATAAGAAGATGGTTTTGGGGTGCATTTTATTCTAATAGCTATATTCATATAAAAATTGAAACATAAGATCTGGTTTGTAACTTAATTAAGCTTGAGTTATTATTTCATTACACAATAAAATAAAGGGAATACAGCAGCAAAACACCAATTCATCCAGTGTGTGCTGTGGTTAGGGCGTCTCTGTGCGTCAAAAAACTGGGTGAGTGCAACACAAGTGCTCACTTAGGAAGGAAAAAAGGAACAGTGAATAATGTTAAGGTTACACAGACACAACAACCAGTTTAAGCCAATAGGTTAGAAAGGTGTGGAGCATAAATCCAAGAGTGCCCAAGCTATCCAGAAAGGCTATCAAATTTTTCTTATCCAAGACAGTGAAAAAAAGGAAGTTAAGCTCACTTCTTTGATATGCCCACCTGTTTAATGTTAGGAGTCTGTTCTAACAAGCATGATACTAAAGGTTCAGTCATTACTCAAACTTAGCTACATTTCTTCTGTAACCAATGACAAAAATACAACAGCTAAGAGTCAAATTACTATAGAGCAGTACAAGGGCAGCAAGTGCTGAAAAAGATAACAGCCTTCTACAGCAAAGTGTTCATGTGGTGTGTGATAGCTGTCAAGCGGAATTCTGATTACTTTGTTCTCAAAAAGCCTGTAGAGAAGGCTGTGATTAACATACATCACTTTGCCCTTATCAAGTTGATTCAGGACACTAGAGGCCGCAAAAAGGCTTCAGCTATTGTTATAGTATATTTAAAAAAATAATAAACTTTAAAACCAATATCTCAACACTGGCTGAATTCTCCAAATGGAGAAACCCAAGCGCCTGTCAACCCTGTTCAAAAAGGAGAACAAATGGGTCATCCATCAGTAGATTAACTAAGACTGAAAGCTTCAAATAGAAAATATACAGTTGATAGTCAAGTCCACTTTCAGGATTGAGGCTTCACTTTTTTATACGTGTGGCCAGTAGGCTATGGTTTTGATAAAAACCTTGGAGTTTCTCCCTACAACCAAAACAGCCCTTCCAATATCAAGACCCAGATAAATTACGCAGAGGTGTACACTGCACTCAAAAACAAAGGGACAGTCATATTCTACTATATTGAAAAATTAGCTTTTGTGTTGTCTATGTGCAATTTATATTTTTATGTTTCAAAAATAAATTCCAAAGAAGTAGTATCCTGGCATGCATTAGTCCATGCCACTACACATTCTATGATTGTGCTCCTCTTTTCAAAGGGGATCAAGATGTATAAATTTAATCAAGGATTTCTGTAATAGTGTAATATGCATTGTATTTCTCTGATTGATCCAGGAGCATCCTAGGTGCACAAAATTGAGGTTTTCTAATGTCATAATATTAAAATATTGGCCCTCACAAAGTGGCTGATGTTCTCAGTAAATTCCCAATTATTAATACCAGGTCTGAATTAGGGCAACAACAATTGGCTACATGGTCATTGTCTCTCTTGTTTCTTTCTGTCTATTCCCCCTTTCTCAACCTATTTGAAGAGTTCTTTGGGAGGCTCAAGCAAGTTTTCAAGTGTGGCACTTCACCTGGGCCCAAGGAGTTGTTTGGTTTGCTGCAAGTCAGAGCACATCCTCTCCTAAAGCAACGGTGGGGAAATTTTATCCCACTCAGACTCATATATTTCTCTATGCCTTGACAAACAGTCAATCAATTAAAAGTGCCACCTCTATTAAGTATAAAAATCATGTGAAAATTACTTTTATTATTATTTTTGTATAATGTGTACTATTTTTTATTATTATTTTACCTTTATATATTTAACACTGTAAATTCAGAACCTAAACATAAACATGTGGGATTGTCAAATCCTTGGTCCAATTTCAAATTGCATTTGCAGTCAACTCATCTGACTGAAAAATAAAATAGTTAATAAAATCAACCATTTAATTTGACTTTTTTGATTTATTTAAATTGGCAAATTTTGATTCATTTGAGCAGATAACTCAACTAACTAAAGACAAAACACATCAAAAAATGTGAGATACATGAATTAGAAATGTGATATTCTAATGTACAATTTGGTATTTTCTTAAGTCTAAAAAATCTGTAAGATCTTGCCCAATAAGGCAAAAGATTATAAAATATACCATGATAAGTGTTTGGATTTAAGTTTAAAAGATATAAAAAAGTAGGCACAGTTTGTAGGAGTACCTTTAAAAGGCCTGTCAAAAACTTATGATTAGACACAAAAGGTGTCATAGAGTTTACTAATCCTAAACAAACTATATAAAATAAAGGGTTAAATAAGGATTTGTTTGTAACCAAAGGTATGTCTACGTCAGGATATTCCCTGTGGGAATATCTCAACATAAAACTAGTCAAATTATCCCTAAAGTAAAAAAATGGTGACAACAAGCTAAATGCTAGTTGTCTAACTATCTCCATTCTAATTATGTTAGATGTTTGAGCCCAGGAGGCAAATTAAGAACTAACAAGGTATCTAATCTAAACCTAATCTTCTTTTAATTTTAAAGATGATAACCTAAGAAAATTTTGAAGTTAGAATTGGAGAATGAAAATATAAATTAAAGAAGAAAAACCTGTAAACAGTGATTGGGGAAAACCACTTAGAATTTCAGCTTAAGAGCTTACTTTTCAGGTGTCTTTATTTATATGGTATAGAAAGCCAAGCCATGGGGAAGATCTTCAGTGGAAAGGAGAGAGTTTATTGGCAGCTAGGTTTGATAAACCAGGGGGAAACACATGGTGGTGGGGAAGCTTCTGATTACAAGTTGGAGATCTGCATAGCAGAGAAGAACAGCGGTTGTGTAATCAAGATGAAAATAAAGAAAGAAACCCCATTTTAAAATAGGAATTTAAAAAGAAACTGAATAAACCACTCAAATGAAGGAGCAAAAGCAAAAGCAAATCCAGCGGCAAAAGCAAAAACAGACCAAAAGCAAGAAAAATCAAGATAAGTTTTGATTTAAAACAACTAATAAAATCTAATTCAAATATTAATTTGAACTTTGAATTCTAAAGTTGTTCTGAAGCCTGCCCTTTGGGGCAGGGCACGACAAAATCATAGAGAACATGGAAAAATTAACAAATATGAAATTGCAGGATTGTCAAATCCAAGAACCAAATTTCAAATTGAAAATGAGGTGAATTTTAAATAAATTTAATTTATGAGCATTTCAAACAGGATGTCAAAGGATCTAGAGTGGATTTGTGCTAATTCTTTTAGGAATCACAGGTATTCTCAAAAAGATTCAATTCCATTTTAGGACGGCTAAAATTTAGATCCTAATATTTACCAACTTAACATACTTAATAATAAAATAGAATTATATATAAAAATAGATTTTAATTTATAATTCTATTTTATTATTAGTGTTTTCTAAAGTCAACTGTAATCAAGCATCCTTAATAGCAATACATAAACACATATTATTACAGCAGTGGGCCCTTCTATAAGTCACAATAACAAGTAAAAAAAGAAAGTTAATGTGTATAAAAATAATTGAAGTCCTCAAGTGAAAATGTTTAAATAAATGAGCTTAAATCATAGTGTAGTAATCTGGTGATTTTTCCCTTTGAATTTTTTCGTTTCACACCTCTACTTCCTTCCTCAAAAAGATGTTTGTTTTGCCCCTGGCTACGCCGGGGGTCAAAAACTTTTAAAAAAAATCTGTGTCTTCAGGAGGATGGCTCATATATCATTACATGGGTTTGTGGTTGCTATTTTAGTGATTTGGAGTGCATAATATTGTATCATTTCCCGGTTTAGACTATTTTATACTTAACTTAATTTTCATGTCTAAACATGGTTATCAAAATTAAAATTTTCATTTGATTTTATCCAGAGTGGAGCTTCTTGATTTGGATTGATTTGTCCTATTTTTTACTGTACAGTATTTTTAAAAGCTATGGCAACAACCAAAAATACCTCAGATTTAAACAAAATGATTTCAGATTTGACAAAATCCAACTATCAGGTTAAAATATACACTCTGTTAACAGGGATTTTTGGCATTAATGGGCAAAATGGGTCAACACGCAAAGAAGTGCTCACGCGCAAAGCAAAACTATTCAAAATATAATCTAAAATACATTGATTCACAAAAAATGTGAGTTGACTTTTGGTGTACATATGTTTACTATGTGAATTGGTGACAAAATACACCCAAGCAAGGTGTGTCAAAACTCAATCTAAAAAAAACACAATAGCAACTCACTATGTAAACAAAATCACTCAAATGTTGTGTGCAGTGGAGTGTAATCAAGAATGATACCAAGGTATATAAAATAAGACATACAATCCAAGACATAAATTTTAAACATATTGTGTTGGGTGCTTAATTTGGCATAAAATCTGGGAAAATGGATGTGAAATTATTTTGGGTATTCTAAAAGGACATTGTAACCCCAAAAATAACTAATTAAGAAATGAAAATCTATAATCAGGATATGAGGAGGGGAAATTAATCAAATATTCATATTCAGATAAAAGCAAAAATTAAAAGTAAGAAATGACTTAATTGAAATTTATATAGTATTTTATTAAATTCTCAAAATGAAAGGAACACAGCACCAGAGTAACAATGCACCCGTTGTGCGCCGCAGTTGCGGTTGCCCCGCGGGTCAAAGAACAAAGTTAGTGCAACCCAAGTGCCTACTCAGGAAGGAGATGGGAGAGGAGAGCTCAATAGTGATGCTGCACTGACACAGCCGGTTCAAGGAGCACAAGCTGCTAGGGTGCAGAGCATAAACCCTTGGGTCCCAAAGCTGACCCAGAAGCCAACCAAGGTCACCACTACCAAAATGGTTAGAAACAAGGAGGTACAACTTACTCTGTATGTGTTTGACATTTTATACCAGCAAGAGTTGGTCCTGTCAGCCATACTGGAGAAGATGAAGCCTGTACTTGACACTAGCTATGAGCCCTACTTCAGTGATGAAAACCAGGAAGAGGAGCCTGAGTCCTACAGAACTGATGAGGGACAACTGGTGTTAAAGAAGGTAGCAGACTTCTATACCAAAGTACCTATGCCTTGAAAGCCAGTCCCTGAGCAGGATCCTATTTCAACTACTTCAGCTAAGCCCACCCAGAAGCACATCCCAGATATCAAACACATCATCCTGCTCAAGCTAATGTGTGAATCTGATGATGACAAGGCGCCTGCAGCCCTTGTTGGGATGGATCCCAAGTATGCCTCAAAGACCTTCAACAAGTTCATCAATACTGGTCAAGTCCTTGTCACAGAGAAATCCTTTTTGTGTTTCTACCATGCTCACCAAGGAGCACAAATAGGCAATCTGCCATTGGATAACCCAAGATTGCCATCTTGAACTGGCAAATATACAGGTCATGGTAAAATCTACATTTGGGGTTGAGGCCCTAATTTCCTTTTATTATCATTTGTTCAAGGGAATGCGCTTTTCCTGGAAAAATCTCAGGGTATTCCCCTACAATTGTAATCTCCCAGCCAACATTGACGTCTGGAAAAAATATGCAGAGGCGTACACTGCCCTCAAAGCCAAGGGTACAATCAAATTCTACTACACTGACAAATCAGCATTTGTCTTGTCAATGTGCAACGGTTATGGGTATGTCCCCAAAGACTCAAATGACGGGATGGCTTGGCGTGCTGCAGTCTGCGCCACAGCCTATTTGATAGTGGCTCTTCTCAGTCCAAAGGGGGTCAAGCTGTACCAAATGATTTTGGGTTCTCACAATAGCTGTACCTTTCTATCATTCCTCTGATTGGTCCAGGAGCACCTGAGGCGCATGAGCCTGGACTTCACCAATGTCATTGTGCTTGACAACATTGGTCTCCATAAAGTGGCTGATATTCTTGAGGAATTCCCAATGATTGACTCCAACAGCACAATGGGCTCCCAGCAATTGGCCACGGCAAATTTGCGCCTTCTCTTCCTCCCTGCTTATTTGCCCTTCCTAAATCCCATTGAGGAAGTCTTTGGGTGGCTCAAGCAAGTTGTCAAGTGAGGGACCCCAACTGGGACCAAGGATCTCTTTGATTTGCTGGAGGCCAGGATCCACACCCTCCCAGCTGAGACTGTGGCCAAATTCTATGGCCACACTGATTTGTTCATCCCTGCCTGCCTTGTCAAACAGCCAATCAATTAAAGGCTTAGCTTGTTCAACTTTTTTATATTCTATAATTTACTATTTAAGATTTATTAATTATCATTTTATATTTAGAAGCTTCTAAGCCCACAATCACACTCAGCAGGAACATCAATAAAGGTTTGTAATTTATTTATTTTATATTATTTTTTATTATGGCATCTGAGGTTATCCCAAACACTTGATACTGGATTACGCAAACGTATTTATATCACTTTTGTCAAATAAATATAAAAATCAAATTAAAAAAGTTAAATGTAAAGTGTACACAATATAAGTAAATTTTATTAAAGTAAATATATTTATGCTTATATGATGACCTTCTCCAGGATTTATTTTGCAAAACTTGTTTGCTAAAATAATAATTATATAAATTAATTTTTTAAAAAAGCAAAATTTAAAAGTGTAGCTTATATTGAGGAAGGAGAATTTTATTGAGTGCGCCTGTAGTAGTTCAGCAGTATGTACCCACCCTGCAATGGAGATGGTGCATAACTTCCACTGCCACACCAAGTACATGGATACACCCTGCTGGGAGTATTCTCTGCGGCTATTAAAAATGAGGATAGTGATGTGGGAATGGAGCTGCAGCTTTTCTGGCGGGGCTGCAAACCCGTAGATGCCAGCCAGGACCAGGGTGTCCTGTATAAAATGGTCAACTGAGTTGTAACCTGGGGGGACCTTCTTCCCATCCAGGGAAAGTCTGGCCTTGTCAATCCCTAGGAGGACCCCTTCAAGGTCCTCTACAGACGCGCTCATCCCAAAGTAAAAGAGATACCCCAGGTAAACCACCAGATGATACCTTTGCCCAGCAAAGTTTTCAGTAAACATGCACAATTTATTAAACACAGCACTAATCTTCTTCTTGTGCTTGGTCTTTGAAAATGTAAGATCAATTTCTGGAGGGACCCCCGTCTTGACAGCACTCTAGGCCAGCCCAAAGTCTGCCAGGAGGATCTTGGTCTTCTTTACGGCTGTTGCAAAAGCAACAGCCAATTTACCCACTGCACGCCCAAAGCTCTCCAATAGGTAAGACAGGGTGTGTTCCACTGGGAGGCAGAAGCAAGCAGCCGCAAGTGCCTGGCCCATCTCTGGTATATTTTTGAATGGGAGCGTTGCCAGGACGTCCCAAACAAGCTCAATAGAGTTTACACAGTAAACTCCACTGAGGACCACTGGGTCCAGGCGGACCAGTTGGGCATCCTTGTAGGCAGTAACTGCCCACTTGGATGCCCCCTCAGTATGTGAAAGCCCAGCCAATGCCTCCCTGGACATTGGGAAGGTACCATGAATCCTATCCTTGAGCTCCTGCAAGACAGGGGGGCAGAAATAGCTGCCTTGCCACATGATTGGCATAATTGGTGTAGAAGGTGGGGAGACAAAGGGGACCAAGTCCTAGCAGAGTTCATGGTCTACATTTTCTAAAAAAAAATGTAAGTATTTAGAAATTTTTATTAATTTATTTTTTAGGTTACCTTTGCGGGGTTCCTCCTTGCCTGGGGTTTTGGCAGGCTTTGCCATTCTCAGCGCAAGAAATTGCACTGGCAATTTGGTATCCTTGGTTCTTGCGCACTTTGCAGGTTTGAATTGGGCATACATATCAGGGTTGTCAACCCAGAAAGATGGCCCAGAGAGGGCAAAGACTTGAATTTGAGGCCTTCTACCACAGTTTTCTGGATATTTAATATGTGTTTAATAGTTGTTTTGGATGTGTCTAGCATCTTGGCCATGAGTGCCTTGGCAGACACCTTTTTGATTTTGTCCCCAGTAAGGACAGCAGCCTTCACTTTTGCCTTGACCTTGCAGTCAATATTTTTAATTTTGGCAATTGCCGAGTTAAGGTCTTTGAGTAGTTTTTCAAGTTCTCTCATTTGATTTTTTACTAACCTTTCCATATGTTTCTTATAGCTTTCACCCCAATAAAATCTGTGTTATTCTGATATTTTTGCCTCTTTGTTTATCCTTGTTTGTTTCCCATTTACAAAAAATCCCATTTTTTACCCATTGTATATATGTTTTACGCTTAACTCTATGTGTTGTTTGCTTTTTGTTGGCTTGTTTCCTTAATTGCCATATTATTTTTGGCACTTTACATTGCCCCTTAAGAAAATATTAACAATGATTTGGTGATCAGCTAAATTTTAATTATAAAAATTTTAGGTTAATTGTGTTTAGATGCAGTTGTTACTGATCTAAATTCAAAACCTTAATGATAAACTTTAAGGTTTTGAATTTGGATCAGTAACAACTTTATCTAAACACAATTAACCTATAATTTTCTATTTCAAATTTAGCTGATCACCAAATTGTTGTTAATATTATCATAAGGGGCTGTGTAAAGAGATAAAAATAACTGTGTTCTGGATCTAGATACATGGCATGGTAAATATGATTTTATAGAAATAAGCTGAACATAAAGAATAAAACCAACTATAAACAAAGAGAACATGAAAAATTGAAATTCGAAATAAAGATAAAATAAATAGAAAATGTTTAGCAACAGGGGGTTTATTGGGGTGGGGAAGAGTGATGCCTAGTAGGCAGAATAGCACAGGAAGAAAGACATAGAGGTGGTGCTGGCATGGGGGGTCTGGGATTGGGTGGGTGGGGCTGAAAGGTGGGGGGTGGCAGGGGTAGGGGTAGGAGGATTTTGCGTGATGGCCACTATATACCGCTTGTCATATTCCTCATCTGTCATTGCCTTGATTGGCTGGTAGGTGGTTGTGGCACAGGATGGGAGGTGCTTATCCTTATGTGATTATTTGTCCATATTCACATGGAAAATCATTTGGGCAAACAAGTCTGCTACCATCTGGCAACCAAAGAGAGACTCATGGTCAAGGACCCCAAGATAAAGATCATTAAAAGCCTGAGGGTGGTGCTCCTGTACTGTGTCTCTGATGTTGAAGAAGACAACATTACCCAGATGGATGTCTTCATGGCCAGTGGGGTAGACTGAGGCCTGGTATCTGCGTTCCTGGATGGCATCAAGGGTGGTGGAACTTTTCTCCATCTGGTGGCTCAAGAAAACCTTGTGCTTGTAATTTTTGACATCCCAGGAGTCAAGTAATCCACCAAAAATGTGGCTGTACTTGCAGCCATTGGTAAAATATGAGTTTGTCTAATAATAGACAAACCCCTTGGCCAAAACAGCCAGGAATGCATCAATTAATGTTCCCCTCTTGACCTCTTTCCTCCATTCTTGGTGGTTGCTTTTCTTTGCTCACCAAACTTTTCAAAGGCAATCAATAACTTGTAGTAGGAGATGAACATGACGTCATCTGACAAACTTGTCAGGCATCAGCCTAGAGTGGACTCAATGCACAATAATATGATAAATTATTGCTGCCATCCCATTGGTTGCCGTCAAAATTGATCAACACCCTGATTGACGCCACCTTCCCATACATCCAGAGCTGCACCATGCACTCAGAAACCCATATGTTATGGTGTACAAATTGTTTGCAGACCTGGTTCAAGGGAAGCTTGGGGTCCTGCTGCAATAGATCAAGAATGCTTGGGTATACCTCATTGATTTGGCACTCAAGGGCCTTCTTGGGCTTCTTGGCTGTCCTGATAAGATTCCCCTTATTCATCAGGTTATTGGATTCCTGCATGATGGTAGCCCAGGTAAATTTCAATTGCTCAGCAATCTGATCCCAGGACAGACCCTGCAGGTTCAGTGCCACAATTTCCTGGAGAATTTGGGTGGTGATGATTTGTTGCTTGGGGCGCTGGGCTGTGGGAGCTGAAGCCTGATTGGCTGAGGGGGGGAAGGTTGTCTGGTGGCAGGAAGTTGTTCTGAATCAAGGTTATCATCCTGATTTGTTGGTTGACAGGCAGCTTGTGCGGGGGTAGGTACAGGAGCAGGGGTAGCGCTGGGCACAAAGTGACTACTGAACAAGTCAAAGCCATATGGGTTGGGGATCAGTAACAGGTCAGCTTCCTTGTTACCTGTCTCAAAGGCTTGGGCATAAACAGGTTGTGAAATCCCTGGCTTTTTGACTTGACAATTCAGCCATCAATCTTTCAATTGGAATTTGGAAAGATATTTGGAATAACTTGATGTTTGGCGCAAACATTGATGCATTGGCCAAAATTGGTGGCACTAAAGTCAATGTGCTCCAAGAATTAAGAATGATTCTTCCTGACTCAAAATCAATAGACCAGTCCGCCCAAATCCAATCAAAAATAAGTATCCACTTTGATCAGTCCAGTGGTGTGGCGGCGCCACCCCAAAATATCCAAGTGCTCCATAGGGGCTGAAAACTTGGTCACTAATGCACTTCTAGGTGCTTATTCCAAACATCATAATCACAACAATAGTTGGTTTATGGGTTAACCCAGTTCTGCCTATATTAGCTGGGGTTGAACCCCAAAAAAAACTCCTTGATATATTTTTCATATGTTATATTATTATACTCTGCAATGGAGTGGATCCCACCCATAGGACATGGGATGGATGGACTGGTTTTCAGGAAGAAAGCCACAATAGTAGCTTGACATTGCAGCTGGCATCATGCTTGCCTCAGGACAAGGTCAGGAGCAGAAATGATGCAATAACAATGACTCTGCAATGAAGCATTAGGCGAGATGTCTTTTGGGTATCACTATCCAGTAAAGCCCCAATACATAGGCCAGTCAGACCCAAGGATTCTTGGGTCAATTGCCCATGAGATAACAATCCTATAAAAGGATATTTTTCTAACAATAATAAAGATTCAATTCTTTCTCTCTTCAACTTTACTCTTTATTAAGGTTTATCTGTGTTTAAAGATAGTAAGACTGTGTTTTGGTCTGCCTAGATAAGTAAAAGGTATTTTTGAAGTTAGTAACTGTGTATTGACATCCTTAGTCTTCATACAAGGAACTAATATCCTTCTCTTCCAGTGAACCTATCAACTCTCTTCTTCCCAAAGTTGAGACAGGTGCCTTCACATTCTGAGCCTTGCCTCCATTGAAGCTGCCTTGGCTGCTGCTGGCTTGGTAGCTGGCACTGTTGAAATGTTGTTGCTATTGAAAACCATCTTTAAAAACCAAGGATAAAATCACTAAAAGTAGAAATTTTAAAATGTTATGATTTATTTTATTGTAATCTTGAGTCCATATTTGGAAGGTCCTCAAAACCATTTCATACAAATCAGGAGCCATGAAAATGAATAAAATGCCTCTGTTCCTAAATTGGATAGTTGTCAATTGTCTGTTAAACTGTTATTTTTTATTTTAGGCTGCTCATACTACACATCTTGTGTGACTTCATTTTGTTTTGTGCTTGTGGAATCTTGCTTCTAGATTTCTCAAATTTTGTTTCATTTTAGTCCTTCTATTGGTACCTCATATGAATCCTGATTGGATTATAATATACTCTGGAATAGCATCCCTCCATCTCACTTGTTGTGTCAGTTCATTTTCTTTGTGGTTTAAACAACACTACTTGATATTTGCTATAATTTTATATAATGGGCTAGTGAAATTTTGTTTTCTGTTTGACAGTTCATTTATTAACTGAATTTTTTTAAATTAATTGAATCCTGAATCTTGCACAACTTGGATTTTGTTCAAATCTGAAATCATTTTGTTTAAATATGAGGTATTTTTGGTTGTTGCCATAGCTTTTAAACCTTCTGTACATTTAATTTAAATTTCAGTTCCTGCAGTTAATATCTGAGTTTACTAGTGGCATTCATTTATGATTTGAAGTTTGGTTCTTGGATTTGACAATCCCACAATTCCAAAAAACATAGTAAATTTAATGATAATGGTTGATGGATTTGAACACTTAAAATCTGATTCCACTTAATTCATTTTGTCTGTTTTAAAAATATGCAGCTCAACTTGAAATTTGCAAAGTGTCTATCAGTTCCCACATTTTTAAATATTCAAATAAAAATATAAAGTATTCAATTTAATTAAAAAAGGCCATCCTGCAAATGTGATTCAAAATTTGGACCAAGGACTCAAAAATCCTGAATTTTTACATTTAGGTTCTGAATTTACAGTATAATCACATGCTTGATTAGCATAAAATAATTTTGACAACCAGCTAATTTTGAATTTAATAGAAGAGCTGCCTTAATAAGCTAAAGTAATACTGTAGCTCTAGATCCAGATGCATAACTAAGTGTATGTAAATACTTGTATAGAAACTAATCAAAGCAGATGGATATGCATGAAAATAAAGTTCTATTAAGGCAGAAACACAATTGACATTCAGTTAATAATCTATAAGATAATAAAAAATAAATGCTTTAAATATATGAAGTTTTTTATTTGAGTCACAAAAAGGAGTGCCTATGAGGTAGAGTAGCAATCAAAAGGAAAGGAGAAGACTGTAGTGAATCAGGAGGTCTGTTTATGGGTATGCTGTAAATTTATGCCTCCCCCTTGGGCCTCTACTTCAATCCTCACCAAATGCTTGGGGATCTCTGCCAACTTACGCCTGGATATTTATCCAAAGATTTAATGAAAACCCCCAAGAAAGGTCCTCACACTATTAATTGCAGAATTAGTTTGAAAATACCCTCACCTAACCCACCCAATAGACACCTCTGGTTAAATATTATGTGCAAGAGCAGTGGTAATTACATTCAAGACAGGCTCCTTAATTTTAGTTGAGTCAGTTTTCCCTTTGATTTTGTTCATTTAGATTTTTCCAGATTTTCCTGCCTCAAAAAATGCATCCATATTCCCACATATCATTAGTCAATCAGTTTTGAACATTCAACTTCCAATCCAAATTCCATCACCTCCCTTTAAATGAATGCAAGAGTTGTAAAAGACCTTGCTTCATCATTCTCTTCTCTAATAAAGTTTGAAATTTGTTATTTTAATTCAGCCATTTGGTTTTTTTCTGTTGCTTTTGGTGTTCAGTTAATTCCTTCCCCCTCTGGACTCCCAGGAATTGTTGGTGGCAGCCTTTTGGTTGTTTCTGAAAAAGCATTTTTGTTACAGTTGAGAGCATGGTTATATTTCCTCTTAACCTGCTCCCCAATTCTCACATATGCATTTAGGTGAAAGTAATTAGCACAGTGAGGATAGTGGCAGTGACAGGAGTGGATCAGGGGTTTTTGTTGTGGGATAACCAATGTAATCTGGTCTATTCATTGATATCCATTGGTTTGTTTAGCTGATATACATATATGGCTTGGGAAGCAAGTACCTTTCTTTCTGTGATTGACTGCTCTTGTTTGCATGAAAACAGGCTGAGCAAACCAGTCATCCAAAGTCTATTGGTCAATGAGAAATGTGTGAACCTGGACGCTGAGGCACAAAGCATTAAATGTCTGTGAGCTTTGCTGCCTGAAATATTTTTATATATTGTGGAGCTTTCAATTCCTTAGATTGAAATCTTTGTGTCTGGCTGGGTAGATTGAGGCCTGGTGGCCTTGTTTCTTTATGGTCTTAATAGCCTGTGCATTATTTTCTATTTATTAGCTTACAAGAACATGATAGATAGAATTTAAAGCTTCTATGTGTCAAGTAATCTACCAAGGATCTGAATGCAGCTGTATTGATTGGCATAAGAAGGGTTTATTTTCTAGTATATATATTCCTTGGGTAAAACAGCCAGAAACACATCAATAAATGTATCAGGTTTTATCTTTTTTCTTCCACCTGCCTCTTTACTCTTACTGTAATTTGCCAAAATCACTAGGTATAATTAACAACTTGTAATAAAAGATGAACATAGCATCATCAGATAAACTTATCAAGCAATGAGTAATGGTGGGCATGATGGCAGGATCATGTGGAGGACCCTCACTGGCATCTAATTGATTGCTTTGAAAATTAGTTGAAACTGAGATCAAAGCCACTTTCCAGTGCATCCAGAGCTACAGTGCACAGCACAATACCTAAACACCATGGTGAGCAAGGGTGTCAGGATTGGCAATTCTCCTCCTCTGGAACCCCAGGCCCAAGAGCAGGAATCAAACCCAGAACCCAGATCCCCCCGGGCCGCCAGGCCTAGGACCGCAGGACCGCCTGCCCGCATTTTTCTGGGGTCAAGCCCCCGCGAGCTGACGCTGAAGACAATGGCCCATCCAGTGAAACAGATCAAGCCAAGGAAATTAGTGCACTAAGTGGAGTGCCAATCACGACACCTAATGGAGGCGCCCAGGCAACAACTATTAGCTTCATGAGTTTGAAGTCTAAACCAGTAACCAATCAAGAGCCAACCCAAGGAAGAGGCACCAGCCTGCAACCTGGCCCCATGACCACAACACTAGAGCAAGATAATCAGGTAGCTAAATTGGGAGTCTTGACCAATGAAAGAACTCCTGGGCCAAGCGCCATTTTGCTGCCTTTAGACCCAAGTACCCAATTACCTGACCCTGTCTTTCCCAATGCCCTGATGACCCCCCATGGAAAATGTTAAGTTTGGAGGTGGGGTGCTATATAGACCCAAGAACCCTGCACTCCAAACTTTATGCCATTTTTGAATAAAGGTTATATTACTTTGGCTTATACAGCTATTACTGTATTTTGTATTTGCCGTCTATCAATTCAGTTCAAGATCTTCCGGCCCTCCTTCCCCACCACCTGCAGTTTTCTGTCCACCTGGTGTACCCTTTGGGCCCGTCCACTTCACTGAGTATCCCTTGAAGCCCAAATACAAGGACTATATGCCAGAGAAAATCCTTGAACTTGACCCCTTGGCCTGCATCTAATCTGCTATTAGATACAACAGCCAAGGCCTGTGGATATTCTCTACACACAAACTATTTAGAGAAAAATTCAATTATCTCACGGCCTATAATATCTACATGGAACCGCCCGTAACCCCCAAACCAATGCCAGCTTCTTCACCCAACCTTCCAACCAACCATACTGGCAAGCTTTTTGTTATAGTGTACATCACCCTCACCGGGGTGATGGACACCATTGTACCAGCCGCTGGCCTGTGGTCTTGGGTGAGGAAGTCCGCTTCCTACCTTCTAAAGTTAGCACCTCTCTTGTGGTGGGCCCTGCCCGCAAAAACCCTGGCCCAAGTTACCCCCCCCCCAAAAAAAACGGTGGGCCAGCTGCCCAAGACTGGATCCCTGACAAAGGGGGCTTTTTACTTGTGTCAGGGGAAGCTTGGGGTCCTATTGATGGAGATAAAGCATAATGCAATATGCTTTGGTGATCTAAACTCAGGAGCCTTCCTCTGGTTCTCAATCATCTCAATTATGTTCCCTTGTTCATGAAGCTATTAAATTGTCACATTACAGTAGCATAGGCAAGTTCAATTGGCTGGCAATTCAGTCCCAATTCAGGCCACATTAGTTTGGGGTCATGCTTTCCTTAAAAATTTGGGCTGTGATAATTTTTCATTTGTGCTGCTGGATTACAGGAGCCATAGTTTGATTGGTTGTAGTCAGAGCCAGCTGGCTGTAGGATGTCAATAGTTCTCAAACAGGTATGTAAAGTAACTTCCCTCTTTAGCCTTGGATAGGACAATCTTCTTCCAACTTACAAAGAAATCTGCTCAGAAACTAGCCAAGCCTCTCAATTCCCTTGAGGATTTAACCCACACATTTGACAGGAGATTTTTATTGGCATATCTTTCTAAGGGGTAACCACTGGTGATCTGATTTTTATACCTACTTAGGAAGAATCCCTGTTTAATTTGTACTACTTGTTGGCTTGATTTTGCCCCCATTTAAACAAATGAAGTGGAGCCAATCAGGGTGTGCTTCTGCTAAATTACATTAGTTTTAAAAGCTATGGCAATGTCAAAACTGCAGGCTTGAACCTCCAGCAAGGTTCCAACCAAGCAGGTTTGTGACCCGCAATCTGATTATCTGGTCACCCAAAGCCAGACTAGGAAGTTGACTCAAATTACCAAATCCAATAACATGAACAGATGATGATCCTTTACAGTGGATACCTCAATTTGGCGCTTGACTCATTATCAGGATAAAGCCACCCCCTTCTTCCATCCAGCTGTGTGATCACCAATCTTGTTCCTGTTATCCTTGATTCACATGAACTATATAATCACTATCTCTCAATAAAGATTATTATCTATCTTCTAAATATTTTCCCCTTGTAACTCTGCTAAAACAGCACAGTTACAACAGCAACAACCAAAAACACCTCAGATTTAAACAAAATGATTTCAGATCTAAGCAAAATCCAACTATCAAGTTAAAATATACACTCTGTTAACAGGGTTTATTGGTGTTAATTGGCAAAATGAGTCAACACAGCAAAGAAGTACTCACGCACAAAGTAAAACTATTCAAAATACATTGATTCACAAACAAAATGGTGTGAGTTGACTTTTGGTGTACATATGTTTACTATGTGAATTGGTGACAAAATACACTCAAGCACAGTAAGCCAAAACTCAATCCAAAAAAGAAACACAATAGCAACTCACTATGTAAACAAAATCACTCAAATGTTATGTGCAATGGATTGTAATCAAGAATGATACCAAAGTATCTAAAATGAGACATACAATCTGAGACATAAATTTTAAAAATATTGTGTTGGGGGCTTAATTTGGCATAAAATACAGGGAAATGGGTGGAAATTATTTTGGAATTCTAAAATGGGTGTTGTAAACCAGAAGAAACTAATTAAGAAATAAAAAAATCTATAATTGGTATATTGTGTGAGAAAAATATTAATCAAATATCCATATTCAGATAAAAAGCAAAAATTAAAAACCAGTGTATAACTTAATTAAGTTTTTAAATATTTTATTAAATTCTCAAAATGAAAGGAACACATCACCAGAGTACCAATGCACCTGTTGTGCACTGCAGTTGTGGTTGCCCCTGCGGGTCAAAGAATAGAGTTAGTGCAACCTAAGTGCCTACTCAAGAAGGAGATGGGAGAGGAGAGTTCAATAGTGATGCTGCACTGACACAGCCAGTTCAAGGAGCACAAGCTGCTAGGGTGCAGAGCATCAACCCTTGGGTCCCCAAGCTGACCTGGAAGCCCACCAAGGTTACCACCACAAAAACAGTTAGAAACAAGGAGGTAGAACTTACTTTGTATGTGTTTGACATTGTGTACCGGCAAGAGTCAGTCCCATCAGCCATTCTGGAGAAGGTGAAGCCAGTACTTGATACTAGCTACAAGCCCTACATCAGTGATGACAACCAGGAAGAGGACAAGGATCCTGAGTTATATCAAACTGATGAGGGACAGCTAGTGCTCAAAAAGGTTGCAGCCTTCTACAACAAGGTACCCATGCCCTGTGTTGTGCCCAATGCCAACAAGCCAGTCCCTACCACTAAAAGCCCACCCAGAAGTGCATCCCCGACATCAAACACATCATCCTGCTTAAGCTAATGTGTGAATCAGGCAATTACAAGGTGGCTGCGGCCCTTGTTGGAGTGGATCCCAAGTACGCCATCAAGACCTTCAACAAGTTCATCAACACGGGTTGAGCCCTTGCCGCAGAGAAATCCTTGTGTGTTTCTCCATGCTCACCAAGGAGCACAAATGGGCAAGCTGCCAGTGGATAACCTGGGACTGCCATCTTGAATTAGCAGATATACAGGCCATGGTCAACTCTACTTTTAGGGTTGAGGCTTCCTTTTCCTTTTACTACCATCTGCTGAAGAAGATGCGCTTTTCCTGGAAAAAGCTTGGGGTATCTCCTTACAATTGGAATAGCCCAACCAACATTGAGACCCGGAAAAACTATGCAGAGGCGTACACTGCCCTCAAAGCCAAGGGGGTGGTCAAATTTTATTATATTGACAAATTGGCATTTGCCTCGTCTATGCACAATGCATAGGGCTATTGTGACGGAAATCACTGGATAATATGAAGCTGTTTCTAAATGATGGGGAATTACTACCCAAATCCACATAGAATTGATGATTAACCACCAACGCGGCTTTAAATATCTTTTTGTGAAATTTCCAATTAGAACTCTAGGATTAAGTAGAATAATCAATCCTAACCAGAGTAAACCAAGATAAATGACCTGGGAAAGCATCAATGCATCTACAGTGTAGAATTCTGGGCATTGAGAAGTGACAAAATTTTCATTTTCCAGAATGGGGGAGGAGCTACAAAATCAGCTGGCATGAAATTAACATTTTGCGGTGCCAACAACAAAGTTCCAGATGCTGGGCCCCATCTTCCTGAAATGATTCTGTTCATAATCAGATTGTACGGGATATACTGCAACAACCCAAGCACAGGATGCATTTTTAAAATTTAAAATTAGAACTTGGGATAATTGATTTTTATTGAGTAAATTTAGAAGGACTCAACTCTTAGAGTTGAAACAGGGAAAATTATTCAATATATACCAGAAAAATTGACTAAGCAATACCACCTGAGTCTTGATTTCCTATTCCTTTGGTATCTTCAAGTAAGTATCTAGTCCAGGTTGCAAAGAACCCTTGCTTGACCAGTTTCTGACAACCATGCTGATTAATGAGCTTATATTAGGTGACCCTCGTATTATGTCAATTTATCAACGTTAGTTTACAAGGGGGAGCTGGTTTCAGCTGGCAAACTGGAGCAGATGTGATCCATTTTTGATCAACTGTTTGGTTTAAATCCGTTAACTTGGTCAATTTTGATATAGGTTTTCTGGCCTTCTGTGCCTTCTTACTTGAACAGACAATACCTGGCATTATGGAACCTACCGTGACATTACCCTCTGCTTTAGCCCTGGGCACAACACCACCATCTGGGAGATGGGATAAAGAGAAATTCTTATGGGCAGGTGGGAGTTTCATTGTGGTGAGGGTAAGTTCAGGTTGATCAATAGCAGTGGGATTGCGCTTGTAGAACTTGTGGATCAGATCAGAGGAAAATGAACAATTGTAGTGGGGAAACCAAGATTTTTCAGAATCAGGATAACCTTTCCAAGATACCAAATATTCCAAACAGCAGTGATTCTTTCAGGAAGCCAGAATACAATTTAACTTGTACTCAGGTTCTCCTTCCACAAGAATGGGTTGGGAAGAGGGGGTCTCTGTTCCTTTGAAGGGAGTAAGGAGACATTCATGGAAGGTGTGGAAAATCTTGAAAGCAGGAGGTAAATCCAGCCAATAGGCAGAAGGACCAATCTGACATTCTACCTTGAAGGGACCAACTTGCTTGGGACCCAATTTGCAACAGGGAACCTCAAGATTCATATTGCGAGCATCAACCATGACTAGATCACCTGGCCTGTAAGTTGGACCTTCCTGGCGCTTGCAATCTGTGTATTCCTTGTAAGTTGTCACAGCGGCAGCAAGAGCAACTTGGAGCTTCTGATGGACCTGCTTCAATTCATTGGCTTGATCAGTTGCAGCTTCCACGTTGCTAACCAAACAAGGGCCCTTGTTGAAAGAAGGATTGTACCCCACATTGGCATAAAATGGCAATACTTGGGTTGACGTGTGCAGCGCGTTATTATATGTGAACTCTGCCATGGGTAGATTATCACACCAGTCATCTTGTTGCACATTAGTGTAGCAACATAGGTAGTCCTCCAAACTTTGGTTTACCCTCTTTGTTTGTCCATTGGATTGGGGGTGGAAAGCAGTAGAGCGGCACAATTTGATATCAAGGATTCCAGTAAAAGCTTCCAAGAACTGAGCAATAAATTGAGGACCCTGGTCACTTACAATCTCCATTTGGATGCCATGTAGAGAGAAGATTCTGTTCACAAATAGTCTAGAGGTTTCTACTGAATTAATTGTGGTTGAGCAAGGTACAAAGTAAGCCATCTTTGTGAAACAATCAACTACCATCATGATTGTGTTAAACCCATTGGAATTGGGAAGCTTGCCAATAAAATCCACCAACACAGACGTCCAGGGACCCGCAGCAGGCTGAAGTGGGACCAGTAAACCAGTAGTCTTATTCCAACTGGCCTTGGATCAAACACATACTAGTTGATCTCAAACAAAAGCGGCTACCTGCACAGTCAAACCTTTCCAGGAAAACTGGCAGCAAATAAGTTCCACTGTCTTGTTTTTCCCTGGATGACCAGCCGTTGAACAGGTATGATTAGCCTCCATGATTTCATCCAGAATAGTGCCTTCAGGGACCCATCAGAAACCTTGATGATATAGGACTGGACCAATCTTATGATAACCCTGAGGCTGGCCTACTGGGTTTGCACAAGCTTCTCCAATAGCCTATCATAACCTTTGGACAAAGGTTGCAGAAACTTAACCTTGGAATACAAGTCCAGGTCTGTGCCCTCAGCTAAGGACATGGTGGCCAACGTAGACAGTGGAGGCTTTACAAAAGACACCACAGCCTTGTCTGGAATCATAGTATGTGTGTTAAACTTGGCGTCCATACTAGCATCTGAGAGATGGGAAGGATTCCTGCTTAGAGCATCGGCCAAGTGGTTGTCAGATCCCTTAATAAACTTGTAGCAGAACTTGTATCTTGTCAGATTACCATGCCATCTGGATTGGCAACCCAACAAAACCCTGGGTTGTCAATAATATAGAAGAGCTTTGTGGTCAGTTCTTACTACAAATGGATGACGTGCCAACTTGAGATGGTGGTGCCAATGCTTTAACAATTCCACTACAGCCAACAATTCCTTGTTGTAAATCATGTAGTTGCGTTCTTGAGCCTCCATCTTCCAGGAGAAATACCCTATAGGTCTCTCAATCCTGTCACTAGCCGTCTGCAACAGCACACCATCCACAGTGTATTTAGATGCATTGGTGGAAACAACAAAAGGAAGCTCAGGATCCACATGTCTTAACACTGGGGAGGACAACAAAAGAGCCTTGACTGATGAGAAGGCACTTGCACACTCAGGCGTCCAGACTAAAGTCGTCTTTCCACTAGCCAAATATAAAGGGGCGGCCACCTCAGACAAGTGGGGAGTGAATTTCTTCAAGAACGTACATGTACCCAGGAAACTATGAAGTTGGGATACTGTCACAGGCATAGCATACTCTCAAACCGCAGCTTCCTTGTCAGGGGCAATGGTGTGGCCATCCTCAAAGATAATATTACCCAGAAAAGTAACCTTACGTTTAAAGAATTCACACTTACTATTTTTGATGATCAAGTTTGCTTGGAGAATGCACTCTACAACTGCCAACAAGTGGGCCTTATGGGACTCCTCATCCATAGAAAACACCAAGATGTCATCCATATATGTGATGGCACAAACACCTAGGAGATCCCCCAGGACTGAATCAATTAACCGCTGAAAGCAAGCCAGGGCATTCTTCAATCCAAAAGGCATTACGCAGAACTGGAAGATACTCTTCTTAGTTCTGAATGCTGTTAACCATTCCATTCCTTCTGCAATCCTGATTTGATTGAAAGCATTCAACAGATCCAGTTTCAAGAATACCTTGGCCTTCTCAATACACCTAGAGATCTGTGCTTTGAGAGGTAAAGGATAAGGAGCCGGAATAGTAATGTTATTCAAATTCCCATAGTCACCACAAGGACAAAGGGACCCATCAGACTTCTGAACAAACAATAACAGAGAGCATATTGACAAAGCCTTCTTAAAAATGTAGCCTTTTGCCAACATGTCACAAGTCCACTCTTCCAAACATGCATCTTCCTTCAAGTTTAGAGGGTAAATAGGAGACGCAATTCTGATCAGATCAACAGTGACCTTAAAGCCAAAGTCAAACTGAGTGTGTTTGGGAAGGACCTTGCCTCTGGTAGCGTCAAACGCCGCGGACCAGGGTTGTGAATATGCCGGTAAATCTGAACTTGCGGAGACAGAGACAGGAACCAATTGAATAGTCTGAGAGGATTTCTCCATTTTGGACATGCCTAACAGCAGAATACAAATAGATATACCCAAAGAGTGTTCCACCTGTAACGCATTTTCTTTCAGTAAGGTGGATACATTATGATCTCTCCACCAGCCCACACCCAAAATTATAGGATACATAAGGGTAGGGCAAACAGAAAACCTTGCAGTAAAAGACTGGCCTGCTACTTAAAAAGTAACAGGCTTCTTCAGCTGGAAAGAGGGAAATGTTTGAAAATTTCCACCCCTAACAAGCATTCCTGGATGGTACTTAAGTTGTAGCAAGTCAGCAGTCTCCACGCTCATAAATTTTTTAGAAGCACCAGTATCTAACAAGATGGCCGGCTGATAGATAGTCTGACCATTATTGATGCTACCATGAAACAAGAAGTAACTATAAATGGATTTATTTGCAGCAAAGGTAGCAATCTTGGCAGGGTCTTGTTTTTCATTGGCAGTACGGACGGCAGCTAAGGAAGCAGGATGCTCCTGGTAGTAACGCTCAATCTCTTCTTGGACGGCAGCTGGAAGAATGGGGTTATCACAATCAATGGGAACAAGGGGCAACTCTTTGGACGTAATAATGGAAGATTTTGCAGGTACAACATGCTGAAGCATTGCCAAGGAACTATCAGGAACAGACACTACAGGGGCCTCCTTTACATCACTGGGTTTGTTCACTACCGCCAATTGTAGTTGAGACAAGCTAGGGAGAGAACAATCTTGGCTTTGGTTGGAAGGAACTACCAAGGAGCAAGGACCAGAAAACCAAGAGCGCGCAGCAGGTTTATCCTCAATTACCAATGTACCTTGTTTGGAAGTAGACAGATTTGAGACCAGAGAAAGAATTTGGCTTACCAGGGCCTCAGTTGTGGTTAACAGGGGATCCCAAACCTCCAAATCCTGGGCAGTCTGGTCAACTGCTAACCACAACGCTGAGAGTTTGTTCACCTTGTGAACATTCATTTTACAGTAGTAGGTAAGAAACTGAGGAAGGGATACCAAAAGCGGAGTTGTACCCTGAAGGAAGGCGTACAGCTTACAATATACTTTGAGCTCCTCAATAGATACACACAAATTTTTTAACAAAGGGTATAGAGATGCACTCTCAGTTAAAACACGTGGATTGCTCTCCACCGCAGACAACAACCATTCTCGAGCATCTTTGGAAACCTTTGTCATCACATGGTAAACTTGGGATTTGTGACTAAGGCTAGAGCCGGAATAAAATGATAATGCTGACAAAACTTCACACAAAATTTCATCAGTGGGTGGAGCAGGAAAATAATCTGGACGCCAAAATGACATGACACAACGGAAATAGGAAACAGAGGATCCATTCTCCACAACTGCAACCAGAGATGGAAACCAAAAATTAAAGAAAAGTCCAAACTGAAAACTCAGAAATGAACTGATACAAATAAGCATGGTAAACGCAGATATCTCAACAGAGCAGGAGAAAAAGAAACACAAATTCATGACAAACTGCTTCCAAAAACTCAGACGTAGAAGAGTTGAGTAATGTGACGGAAATCACTGGATAATATGAAGCCGTTTCTAAATGATGGGGAATTACCACCCAAATTCACATAGTTTTTTGATTACCCACCAACGCGGCTTTAAATATCTTTTTATAATTTTCCAATTGAAACTCCAGGATTAAGTAGAATAATCAATCCTAACCAGAGTAAACCAAGATAAATGACCTGGGAAAGCATCAATGCATCTTCAGCGTAGAATTCTGGGCATTGAGAAGTGACACAATTTTTATTTTCCAGAAAGGGGGGAGGAGCTAGAAAATTGGCTGGCATGAAATTAACATTTTGCGGCGCCAACAACAAAGTTCCAGCTGCTGGGCCCCATCTTCCTGAAATGATTTTGTTCAGAATCAGATTGTACAGGATATACCGCAACAACCCAAGCACAGGATGCATTTTTAAAATTTAAAATTAGAACTTGGGATAATTGATTTTTATTGAGTAAATTTAGAAGGACTCAACTCTTAGAGTTGAAACAGGGAAAATTATTCAATATATACCAGAAAAATTGACTAAGCAATACCACCTGAGTCTTGATTTCCTATTCCTTTAGCATCTTCAAGTAAGTATCTAGTCCAGGTTGCAAAGAACCCTTGCGTGACCAGTTTATGACAACCATGCTGATTAATGAGCTTATATTGGGTGACCCTCATATTACGTCAATTTATCAACGTCAGTTTACAAGGGGGAGCTGGTTTCAGCTGGCAAACTGAAACAGCTGTTATTCATTTTTAATCAACTGTTTGGTTTAAATCCATTAACTTGGTCAATTTTGATATAGGTTTTCCAGCCTTCCATGCCTTCTTACTTGGACAGACAATACCCGGCATTATGGAACCTACTGTGACAGCTATGTCCCCAAAGGCTCCAATGACAGGATGGCTTGTTGTGCTGCAGTCCACGCCACAGCCTACTCATTGGTGGCTCTCCTTGGTCCAAAGGGGGACAAGCTATACCAAATGATACTGGGCTCCCACAACAACCAGACCTTTCTATCATTTCTCCAATTGGTCCAGGAGCACCTGAGGCGCACAAGCCTGGGCTTCACCAACATAATTGTGCTGGAAAATGTTGGTCTCCATAAGATGGCTGATATTCTTGAGGAATTCCCAATGATTGACACCAACAGCGCAGTGGGCCCCCAGCAATTAGCCACGGCAAATTTGCGCCTTTTCTTCCTCCCTGCTTATTTGCTATTCCTAAATCCAATCAAGGAAGTCTTTGGGTGGCTCAAGTGAGTTGTCAAGCAAGGAACCCCAACTGGGATCAAGGACCTCTTTAATTTGCTGCAGGCTGGGATCCACACCCTCTCAGCTGAGACTGTGGCCAAATTCTATGGCCACGCTGATTTGTTCATTTCCGTGTGCCTAGCCAAACAGCCAATCAATTAAAGGCTTAGCTTGTTCAACTTTTTTATATTCTCTAATTTACTATTTAAGATTTATTGATTATCATTTTATATTTAGAAGCTTCTAAGCCCACAATCACACTCAGCAGGAACATCAATAAAGGTTTGTAATTTATTTATTTTATATTATTTTTTATTGTGTCATCTAAGGGTATCCCAAATGCTTGATACTGGATTACGCAAATGCATTAATATCACTTTTGGCAAATAAATATAAACATCAAAAAAAAGTTAAATGTAATGTGTACAAATAAGAAGTAGATTTTATTGAAATATATTATTATGCTTTTATTAAGACCTTCTTTAGGATATATTCTGCAAATCTTGTTTGCTAAAATAAGAATTAGAAATTTTTATTATAATAAAATAATATAAATTGCAATGGAATTATTTGGAAGAGAGATTTTATTAAGCGCGCATGTAGTGAGTTCTTCTGTATGTACCTACCCTGCAATGGAGGTGGCGCACAACCTCCACCACCACACCATGGATGATGGAAACACCCTTATTAAAAAATCCGCCTTCTGGTGAAGGGGAGTAGGGTTAGGTGCAAATGGAGGAGCAGCTTTTCTGGTGGGGCTGCAAACCCGTAGATACCAGCCAGGACCAGGGCGTCCTGGATGACGTGATCCACTGAGTCATACCCGGGGGGACCTTCTTCCCATCAAGTGAGAGCTGGGCCTTGTCAATTCCTAGAAGGACCCCATCAAGATCCTCCACGCTGGCGCCCATTCCAAAGTAGAAGAGATACCTGAGGTAAACCACCAAGTGAAGCTTTGCCCAGAAAAGGCTTCCGTAAACTCGCAAAATTTATTAAAAACTGCACTTATTTTATAATTGTTGTGCTTGGTCTTTGCAAAGGTAAGATCCATTGACAAGGGGAGCCCTGTCTCATCTGCACTCCAGGCTAGCCCAAATTCTTCCAGGAGGATCTTAGTTTTCTTGATGGCTGTTGTGTCTGCAACAGCCAATTTCCCCACCACGCGCCCAAAGTTGTCCAGAAGGTAAGATAGGGTGTGCTCCAAGGAGTAGCAGAAGCAAGCAGCCGCATGAGCCTGGCCCATCTCCGGTATATTCTTGAATGGGAGCGTTGCCAGGACGTCCCAAACAAGCTCAATGAATTTTACACAGTAAACTCCACTGAGGTTAACCGGGCCCAGGGGGGACCAGTTGGGCATCCTCTGTAGGAAGTAACTGCCCACTCAGATGCCCCTTTGCCATGAGTCAGCCCGGCCAATGCCTCCCGCAACATTGGAAAGGACCTGTGGATGAGGTCCTCCAGCTTCCGCAAGTTAGGGGGGACAGATACAGCTGCTTGGCCACATGAGTGGTGTAGTTGGCGTAGAATGTGGCAGGGACAAAGGGGACCAGGATTTGGCAGAGTTCACCATCAATGTTCTCTAAAAAACAGGTAAGTATTTGCAAATTTTTATTAATTTTATTTTTTATGTTACCTTCACATGTTTCTTCCTTGCCAGCCGCTTCAGCAGGCTTGGCCATTCTTGGTGCAAGCAGTTGTGTGGGCAGTTCTTTATCCTCTGTTCTGGCACACTTGGCAGGTTTGAGATGTTCATACATCTCCGGGCTGTCAACCCAGACAAACGGAACAGAAAGATTGTATGCCTTAAATTGCAGGCCCTTGACCACCGTCTTCTGGATGTTGAGAAGACGCTTGATGGTCTTCTCAGGGGTGTCTGGCATTTTTGTCATTGGGGCCTTTGCAGACACCTTGTCTATTTTGTCTCCATCAAGGACAGCAGACTTAACTTTGGCTTTGACCTTGTGGTCAATGTCTTTGATTTTGGAAATTGCCAAGTTGAGATCCTTCAGAAGCTTCTCCAATTCTCTCATTGATTTTTACTAACCTTTTCATAAGTTTTTATAGATTTTTCCCAAATAAATTCTGTATTATTTTGATACTGTTGCCTCTTTGTTTATTTCTTTTTGTTTTTTCATTTACTACATTATCCCATCTTTTTACCCATTTTTTATATGTTTTACGCTCATCTCAAAATGTGTCATTTGCTTTGTGTTGGCATTGTTTCCTTGATTACCATATTATTTTTAGCACTTAAACACACCCCTTGTGAAAATATTAACAACAATTTGGTGATCAGCTAAATTTGAATTAAAAAATTTATAGTTTTAACTATTTTTAGATAAAGTTGTTACTGATCCAAAATCAAAACCTTTATGATAAACCTTAAGCCAATCAGGAGCCAAGTGATAAAGTGATTGTTGTGACATAAAGGGTCATTCAATAATTCTTTGGTGTATGTGCGCTAATTAATATGATTGGCTGGATGTTTTGCCATTGTATGACATTGCTGCTGTGGCAAGTTGTTGATGTACTAGTGCTAACCCAGCAGCTGATTGGGCACTAGTTCATCAACAACTTGCCACAGCGGCAATGGCGTACAATAGCAAAACATCCAGCCAATCATATTAATTAGCACACATACACCAAAGAATTATTAAATGACCCTTTATGTCACAACAATCACTTTATCACTTGGCTCCTGATTGGCTTAAAGTTTATCATTAAGGTTTTGAATTTGGATCAGTAACAACTTTATCTAAAAACAGTTAACACTATAATTTTCTAATTCAAAACAAGCTGATCACCAAATTTTTGTTAATATTTTCACAAGGAGTGTGTTTAAGTGCTAAAAATAACTGTGTTCTGGATCTAGATACACACCATAGTAAATATATGATTTTATAGAAATAAGCTGAACATAAAGAATAAAACCAACTATAAACAAAGAGAACATGAACATTTGAAATTCAAAAAAAAGATAATATAAATAGCAAATGTTTGATGACAGGGGGTTTATTGGGGCAGGGGGAGAGTGATGCCTAGGAGGCAGAATAGCGCGGGAAGGAAGACGTAGAGGCGGTGCTGGCCTGGGGGGTCTGGGATTAGGTGGGTTGGGCTTGTGAGTGAGAGGTGTTGGTGGCGAGGGTGGAGGCAGGAGGATTTTGGGTGATGGCTGCCATATAACGCTTGTTTTATTCCTCATTGGTCATTGGCTGGATGGGCTGGTAGGTGGTTGTGGCACAGGATAGGAGGTGCTTATCCTTACGTGATTGCTTGTTCATATTCACATGGAAAATCATTTGCGCAAATAAGTCAGCCACCATCTGGCGGCCAAAGAGAAAATTGTGGTCAAGGACCCCAAGATAGAGGCCGTTGAAAGCCTGAGGACGGTGCTCCCGTAATGTGGATCCCATGTTGAAGAAGACAACATCAGCCAGATGGACGTCTGCATGGCCGGCAGGGTAGACTGAGGCCTGGTGCCTGCGTTGCTGGATGACCTCAAGGGCAGTGGAGCTATCCTCCATCTGGTGGCTCAAGAAAACCCGGTACTTGGAATTCAAGCCATCCCAGAAGTTGAGTAATCCACCAAGGATGTGGCTGTATGAGTAGCCATTGATAAAATCTGGGTCTGCCCAATAGTAGACAAAACCCTTGGCTGAAACAGCCAAAAATGCACCAATGAACGTCCCCTTCTTGACCTTCTTCCTTCCTTTTTGAGTGGCAGCTCTTCCTTGCTTGCCAGAATCATTAAAAGCTATTGATAGCTTGTAATAGGAGATTAAGATTATGTCATCTGTTAGACTAGTCAAGCATTGGACCAGGGTATATTTGATGGCGGGATCATATGGGGAATCCTCAGCACCATCCCATTAGTCGCTGGCAACATTGGTCAGCACACAGACTGACGCTACCTTCCCATACATCCAGAGCTGCACCATGCACTCAGACACCCAAATGCCATGGTGTGCAAGTTGCTTCTGGACCTGGGTCAAGGGGAGCTTGGGGTCCTGCTGCAATAGATCAAGCATGATTGGGTATGCCTCATTGATTTGGCACTCAGGGGCCTTCTTGGGCTTCTTGGCTGTCCTGATCAGATTCCCCTTATTCATCAGGTTATTGGATTCCTGCATGATGGTAGCCCAGGCAAATTTCAATTGCTCAGCAATCTGATCCCAGGACAGACCCTGCAGGTTCAGTGCCACAATTTCCTGGAGAATTTGGGTGGTGATGATTTGTTGCTTGGGGCGCTGGGCTGTGGGAGCTGAAGCCTGATTGGCTGAGGGGGGGCAGGTTGTCTGGTGGCAGGAAGTTGTTCTGAATCAAGGTTACCATCCTGATTGGTTGGTTGACAGGCAGCTTGTGCAGGGGTAGGTACAGGAGCAGGGATAGCGCTGGGCGCAAAGTGACTACTGAACAAGTCAAAGCCATATGGGTTGGGGGTCAGTAACAGGTCAGCTTACTTGTTACCTGCCTCAAAGGCTTGGGTGTAAACAGGTGCCTCCACATTCTGAGCCTTGCCTCCATTGAATCTGGCTTGGCTGCTGGTGTTGTTGAAAATGTTGCTAGTAAAAACCATCTTGAAACAAAACCTAGGATAAAATCACTAAAAGTAGAAATTTAAAAATTTAATGGTTTATTTTTATTGTAATCTTGAGTCCACATTTGGAAGGTTCTCAAAACCATTTCATACAAATCAGGAGCCATAAAAATGGATAAAATGCCTCTGTTCCTAAATTGGATAGCTGTTGATTGGCTGTTAAATTTATAGTTTTCTATTTCAGGCTGCTCATACTACACATCTTGTTTGAGTTCATTTTGTTTTATGCTTGTGGAATCTTGCTTCTATATTGCTAAAATTTTGTTTCATTTTATTCCTTCTGTTGGTGCCTCATATGACTCCTGATTGGATTATAAAATACTCCGGAACAGCATCCATCCATCTCACTTGTTGTGTTGGGTCATTTTGTTTTTGGTTTGAACTACGCCGCTTGATGTTTGATATAATTTTGTATAATGGGCTAGTGAAATTTTGTTTTCTGTTTGACAGTTCATTTATTAACCAAAAAATATTTGAATTAATTGATTCCTGAATCTTGCGCAACTTGGTTTTTGTTCAAATCTGAAATCATTTTGTTTAAATCTGAGGTATTTTTGGTTGTTGCCATAGCTTTTAAAACTACTGTAACATATTCCACTCAAACTGGAGTTAATGGGTCCCTGAAGAATTCCATGAGCACTGGCCAATCAGAGATCAAACAGGAAATTATTAGATAGCTTCCAGTCCACTTGAGATTCCCTTACACAATTTCTCTCCTGGCCAATCAAATTTGTTGCCCAGATCAGCTGACCTCCCAAATTCTAAGCTTGTCCCTTAAATCAAGGCATGGGGCTTCTGGTCCCCTGTGTCAGGGTAAAGTAGAGAGAGACTCGTTGTAATCAATCAAATGGGGAATGTACACCCAAATTAGGATGACATTACCAATTAGGAGGAGACAATGTGTGTTTACTTTTAAATGATAACCCTTGAAGAGTGAATAAGGAAAGGTGCAGCAGAAGATTATGCACAGGTACATCAAGAAGACCTTCATTTGGCTCAACATCAAGGAATCAGCAGCATAGATAGGCTCACATTCAATTTTGCGGGTTTCAGGAATCATTTCAGCAGGAGGTGGAAGATTACCAGGAAATTGCAGAGGTGAGAAAGCAGAATCTAGCAGTCTGTTTATTACAAATCTGATTGGAAAATATTTAAATAAGTGAATCATTGAGGCAAGATATTTATTGAGAGTAAAATATCAAACTACTAAGATAGTTTGGTGGGGACAATTGTTACTTAAAGCCTTTGGGTACATCTTGATGAGGTGGCCTCCTTGAATACAATATTTAGACAGCTTACAGATACCACCAATGGTGGTTCTGTAAGCTGTTACCTGACCTCTTTTGAGGTCAGGATTTGTTGACCAGCAGGTCAAGAAAGGGAAAATTGGGCGTGAGGCATCTGCGCCCCACTCAGACCCAATTTCCTGTGCCACCACCCACTTGCAATCAATGGTTAGATTTAAATCTACAATTGCTGCAAGCGGGTGGGGCTTTGGGCCGGGTTTCCCCGGGTGGCGGCGCTTTGGTTGAGCCACACCTGGGAAAACTATGGCCATGGCATTACTCTCCTTCTTTGGTAACAGGGACTTCCTGCCTCCTGGGAGTGCTGCCAATGCAGAGTTCTTGTGGGCAGGAGGGAGTTTCATGGCAGCTAGGGTGGCTTTTACTGGACCTACTGCTTGGGGATTGTTCTCGTGGAATTCCTGGAGCATTTCTTGGGCGTTAGTGAGGTTGCAATGGGGAATCCAACAGTTTTCTGAGGCTGGGTATCCCTTCCAGGCTACTAGGTAGTGCAGGCACTTGCAAGATAGTTTGGATGCAATTATTGATTCCAGTTCATATTCCAGTTGTCCATCCACCATTATGGGGTCAGGAGTAGATACTGGGGGACCTTCATACTTAGTTAATAGGCATTCATGGAATGTGCTGAAGATGTGGAAGGAGGGAGGGAGGTCCAGTTGGTAGGCTGAAGATCCAATCTTCTTTAAGATTCTGAATAGACCTACTCTTTTGAGGCCTAGCTTCCGGCAGGGTACTTTTAGTTGCATGTTCCGGGAGTCAACCAGTACTTGACCACCAATTTCATACGCTGGGCTCTCTCTTCTTTTTATGTCTGCATAAACCTTGTAAGTTTTCACAGCATGAGTCAAGGACACTTTGACTTCTTCATGGATTCTTTTTAAAGCTGCTTCCTGTGAGGATGCCAATTCCACTTTGCTACCTGAGAGTGAGCCAAAGTTACATTGGGGGTTGTAGCCATAATTTGCAAAGAATGGGGAGACATTAGAAAAGGAGTGTGGGGCATTGTTGTAAGCAAACTGGGCCATTGGTATGTTTTGGGACCAGTTATCTTGTTCAGTGTTAGAGTAACATCTAATAAATGTTTCCAGACATTGATTCACCCTCTCTGTCTGGCCATCAGATTGGGGGTGGTAGGCTGTTGATCTGCATAACTTAATGCCTTGGAGTCTGGAGAATTCCTACCAGAATTGCGCTGTGAATTGGGGAACTCTGTTGCTTATGATCTCTTGGGGAATTTCATGGTGGGCAAAGTCATTGTTGACAAACAGTTTTGCCATCTTTACTGATATGATTGTGGTTTGGCAGGGGATGAAATGAATCATCTTTTTGAAATAATCTACTACTACCATGATTGCATCATAACTGTTTGATGGAGGAAGTTCTACTATGAAATCAACAGACAGAGATGTCCATGGCCCATTTGGAATTTGTAGGGGTACCAGTAGACCTGTCTGTTTGAGACAGGAGGGCTTTGCCCTTAGGCAAACCATGCAGCCCTTTAAGTACTTAGTTACGTCTGATGTGAGACCTCTCCAATCAAATTTTCTACAGATTATCTCTATGGTCTTATTTTTCCCTTGGTGACCAACCAATATGTTGTCATGGTGGGTCTTGATGACTTCCAGGCAAATATCACCATCAGGTACCCACAGGCAACCATTGTGAAGTATGTTACTGTCTTCAGAACTGTAGCAGGTGTGGGGAGTAGATTGACTTGCCAACTTAAACAACTGGGGATACCATTTGTCTAAAGGTTGCAGCAACTTGACTCTAGCTACCAGGTCTGGGTTGGCAGGTTCTTGGACACTTAAGGTACAGATTGTTCCCGTGGGAGGAGAGGATAGAATGGCGCTGGGGGGAATCATGACCTTTGTATTAAATTCTTGTTCAGCCTTAACGTCAGGAAGGAATGCTGGGTTGCAACTGAGGGAGTCTGCCAGATGGTTATCAATACCCTTGATAAACTTTTATTGGAATTTAAACTTGACTAGGACTTCATACCATCTGGTCTGACGTTCAGTTAAGAGACAAGGTTCCTGGTAATACAGTAGGGCTTTGTGGTCTTTCCTTACTGTAAATGGGTGTATGGCTGAGTGAAGATGATGCTGCCAGTATTTCATAGACTCTACTACTGCTAATAGCTCCTTGTCATAGATCATGTAGTTGAGCTCCTCAGATTTCATTTTTCTTGAGAAATAGCCCACAGGGTATTCTAGTCCATCATCAGCAGTTTGTAGAAGGACTGAGGCAATGGCAAATTTGGAGGCATCTGTGGCTAAGATGAAGGGTTTGGAGGCATCAACATGGCAGAGCATGGTTGCAGAGCACATGATGTTCTTAACAGCATTGAACACAGCATTGCATTGTGTGGATCATTCCAGAGTTTTTTTTCCACTATCAGCGTAAAGGGGGGCTGCTGTTTCTGACAAGTGGGGGTGAAGCGTTTCAAGAAGTTGCATGTTCCCAGGAAGCTGCGGAGTTGGATAATGTTTGTTAGGGTCTGCCAATTCCTTATTGCAGCTTCCTTGTCAGGGGAAATGACATGGCCTTTCTCCAAAATCAGATTTCCTAAGAAAGAAACCTTACTCTTGAAGAATTCACATTTGCTCAGTTTGATGACAAGATTGGCCTTTTGGATCCTTTCTACTACAGCACAAAGGTGGGTGGCATGAGACTCCTCATCTGGAGAGTATACTAAGATGTTGTCCATGTATGCTATAGCACAGTTCCCAATGAGGTCACCTAAGACTGCATTGATCATCTTCTGGAATACTGCTGGGGCATTTTTTAGACCAAAGGGCATGACTTGGTACTGAAAGATGCCTTTCTTAGTCCTGAAAGCGGTGAGCCATTCCTGACCTTCTTTAATGCAAATCTGGTTGAAAGCATTTAAGAGGTCCAGCTTTGAAAAGATTCTAGCTTTCTCCACCTCCCTGGAGATCTGAGACTCAATGGGCATGGGGTATGGGTCCAGTACAGTCACATTGTTCAGGTTGCCAAAATCAATGCAGGGGCGTAATGATCCATCAGACTTTTGAACAAACAGCAGTGGAGAGCATATAGGAGAAGATTTCCTAAAGATCTGTCCTTTGGCTTCCATGTCCTTTGTCCATTCTTCTAAGCATTGTTCCTCCTTTAAGTTCAAGGGATAGATAGGAGAAGCAACTTTCACCAAATCAACAGTGATTTTAAACTCAAAGTCAAATTGTGAGTGTGCAGGGAGACCATCAGCCAACTTAGAATCAAAGGCTGCGTGCAAGTGGGAGAGGCACAACAGAAGGACGTCAAATGATGTGGCGGGTTTTGTTGTTGCTGAGACTGACATTGAGATGTGAGGGGCTTCTTTCCCAAATGGGATCATTGGTACCTCCAAGGAAATTCTGGCAGGATGAGCAATCCTTAGTAAGTTATCTTTGAGGATTGGGGTGATATTGTGCTCCTACCACCATTCCATGCCAAGGATCACCGGGTATGTCAGGTGCTTTGCCACTGTGAAGTCAGCAACAAAGGCATGATCAGTGATGGAGAAGGATAACTGGCAACGTAGTCTGAATGAACGGAAGACATTGGATACCCCTCCTTTGCACAGAGCACCAGGATTATATTCCAAACCTAGCTTGTCAACCAGATCTTTTGAAATGAAGCTGTCTGTGGCACCAGTATCTACTAAAGCTACAGCTTTTGTTAGATGTGATGTGGAAGCAAAGGAACAATAAAACGAAAAATATCCCATCTTTGTTTTATTTGAATGAGGGGGGTGATTGGAATCAACTTGTACCTGAAGTTGAGGAGCTGTCTGAATGGACAACAGGTCCTCATTCAGGGCTACAAAGGGTTGGTCAATCACAGGTTCAATGACAATAGGCTCAAGACAAGGAGCAGGCGCAACCTTATTCATAGTGGTGACGTGGAGATCCACTATAGCCTGAGCCTTGGCAGATAGCAACAGACAGTTCTGGTTGAAACGTATAAGTTTACAGGCATTGGTAGCGTTACCTGAAGTGGGCGCTTGGGAGTCAATAGAGTTCAAGTTTGCCAGGGTAGTGCTGGAGTCGTCAATATCATAAAAGGAGAGCGCGGCCAGGGTAGGAATACTCTGAGGATGGGAGCTGATGACAGGAGCTATAGCCAGAGTGGGGGCTGGAGTCGCAAGAGATTGAGAAACCTCAGGGGATATGGGCCCTTGTAGAGTGGCTGGCTCCTGTTGACTTTTCAAGAAATTTAACATGGGAGGAGCCTCCAATAACAGAGGCTGATTTGGCTGCTGGGACGTCACTAGCTTACCCCCAACTGCTTTCAGGAGTGCTGTATCATATCAGAGACAGAAGCAGAAGGGTGCAACCAGGGTGAAAGACTTTGACCAGTGTGGTCAAGGCTGAGATAGAGCGCCGCAAGCTTAGCGCTTTTGGGGAGTGATGACTTCTTGGCATTGTCTTGAAACTGCTTGAGGTGCAAGGGTAGAGGTTGAGGGCCTTTAGAACTTGAGAACTTGAGAACAGGGTTTTGTAGTCAATCAAAGAGGAAGTTGCTGGAGCTTGGCACGTCACCAAAGGGATTAGGATTGACGCATCATCAAAGGAGTTTGGTGCTTGGTCAAGAATAGACAAACACCACTCACGGGATTCAGGTTCTGCTTGTTTGAGTAAGAAGCTGAGAAGCTTCTGAGGGAAACCATGCTGGGTCCATTCCTCAGTTACTGCCAAGATTTCTCTGGCAGTATTTAACAAAGGGGATGGAAGGCTAGGAGCAGGCTGCCAGAATTTGAGGCGTGAGAGTAAAGTACAATGAGGTTGTGTGATCTCTATCTTTGCAAAGGATGGGTATAACAGGGGAAAGAAAACCACTGCAAAAATACTCCAAAATGAAGTAATGAGCATTTTGGAAGTCACCACTGAGATATCCATGATGCAAGAGAATGATCTAACAACAAAGATGCGCAGGCCATACAATATATCAAAATTAGAGTAGTTTGATTATGTCAGGGTAAAGTAGAGAGAGAGCTCGTTGTAATCAATCAAATGGGGAATGTACACCCAAATTAGGATGACATTACCAATTAGGAGGAGACAATGTGTGTTTACTTTTAAATGATAACCCTTGAAGAGTGAATAAGGAAAGGTGCAGCAGAAGATTATGCACAGGTACATCAAGAAGACCTTCATTTGGCTCAACGTCAAGGAATCAGCAGCATAGATAGGCTCACATTCAATTTTGCGGGTTTCAGGAATCATTTCAGCAGGAGGTGGAAGATTACCAGGAAATTGCAGAGGTGAGAAAGCAGAATCTAGAAGTCTGTTTATTACAAATCTGATTGGAAAATATTTAAATAAGTGAATCATTGAGGCAAGATATTTATTGAGAGTAAAATATCAAACTACTAAGATAGTTTGGTGGGGACAATTGTTACTTAAAGCCTTTGGGTACATCTTGATGAGGTGGCCTCCTTGAATACAATATTTAGACAGCTTACAGATACCACCAATGGTGGTTCTGTAAGCTGTTACCTGACCTCTTTTGAGGTCAGGATTTGTTGACCAGCAGGTCAAGAAAGGGAAAATTGGGCGTGAGGCATCCGCGCCCCACTCAGACCCAATTTCCTGTGCCACCACCCACTTGCAATCAATCATTAGATTTAAATCTACGATTGCCGCAAGCAGGCGGGGCTTTGGGCCAGGTTTTCCCGGGTGGTGGCGCGTTGGCCAAGCCACACCCGGGAAAACTATGGCCATGACACCCTGCTTGCTCATTATTATCAATAAAAGTTCTAAACTTTTCAATCTTTTAAAAAAAACTTTAAAAAATTTGGTTACTGGAGCCTTTTCTTTGTCCTTTGATATTCTAAAGTTTGTTAGTAAAGATAGTTATCATTCCTTACCTTAGTTGTTGTCCCCTGGATCCAGTTGTCCTCTTTGAAGTCCCTATAGTTAGTATTAGCACTAATATTAAGCCTTACTGCTTTTGCTTTTGGAATCTGGTTCAAACTCTGAAAGTTAGTATTGAAAACTTTATATTTACCTATTATAATTTGGTTTTGGATTTTCTATTTCTTTTTTCCCAAGCCTTATATGCTTTTATTGACAGGTACATCTTGGCTAGAATCTTATTCCCAGGCAACCGCCAGAATTAACTCATTCTGCAAGTTGACTCACTGAATGTCAACAATTTGTCAACATTCAGTAAGTCAACATTATTTTAGTATTTATCTGCTGGAAGCGGGCATTTCCAAAACTAAGCTAATTTTTCATAGTGAATTATTAAGTCAGAATTGCAAAATTAAAAAGGAACAGGCATAATGTCGACACCATTTAAACAAAGGCTTAATTTTTAAGCCAAAAAACTAATATAATTTACTATGAAAATGTAAGCTTCACTTTACTTTTACATTAAGGTCAACTACAGTAAGTAATATCTGGATGTCAACCCCAAATAAGAATCCATAAATTTCTTAATAAAATACACAATATTCTAAAAATAACTATTTTTTATATTTTATAATACTGTTTTTATTAAATATATAATAAGATAAGAATTGAACAAAGACATATGCCAACTTTCATAGTATTCTTTGTATTATTTAGATATTTACTGTTATGTTAAACTCACTGGATAAACTATAGCTTATTTCCAGAAGTCCACTTAAGCCAAAATGCATATGTTAAAACTAAAAATTATATATGTATTTATAATGTCAACTTTGTGTCAAATTGATGTGTCGCCTAAATTGCAACAAAGGGGTTTGGCTAAGAAAACAAAGTGACATAATTTAAGCGAGATTTAATAGGAGAGTTGCTATAAAAGAATGCTGACTGCCTGAATGTTGACACATTCACTGGTTTATTATTAAAACACTGCTGCTTAACAAAAAGCACACATATAATGGTATGGTAATTCAGGCCAAAGTACCCAGGGCTGTACTTTAGACTTCCCTCTACAATCCCTATTATTTAGTTTTCATAAGCTACATATGCAAATCTTTAAAAAAAATTAAATTTAAAAATAATCAATTTTGGTCTTAAAAACCAACTCCGGAAAATATTAACTAAGCTTTATAAGTGATTTATATAGTGTTTTTCTACTTTAATGCTGACTGTCAGTGTGTCAATGTCAAAATTAAAGTGTTTTTATGCTGACAAACTAAATTAAATATTTTTGACTATTGTGACTACCAGAATGTCAACTTTTTATTTAAACATAGTTTTTTCTATTCTTTACTAATAAACTAGCTCTAAAATTACTTTGCATACTTCTATAATCTATTTACTTAATAATTAAATTTAAAAAAAATATTTTTATTTAATTTTATTCATGTTTCAACTGATTATTCTTACTTTATGAACTCTACGCTAATTATTGTAGGACAAATCTTCCAAGAAGCCACAAAAGAACCCCAAGTCAACCAAGAAAGTGCCCAAAGCCTCTGGAAAGGCCCAAAGTCCCTACCCCAACAAAAACCAGCCAAAGAGCCCTCAAAGAAAAAGAATACAAAGTAGAAGACCCCAGACCCTGAAAGTAAAGAGCCCTCCCCTGCCCCCTCCTCTTCTCCAAGCTGGTACCAATCAGAAGGAGATGAGGTTCCACTAAACAAGCAAGGAAGAAAGAAGACACCCAAGAGTCCAGAACCCCAGTAAAGCCCAGATGAATCAAGCTCAAAGGAATCAAGCCCCAAGGAATCAAGCTCATCCCAGTCCAGAAAGCGCAAGAATCTAACTCCAGAAAATTCCCCTTCACTGCCCAACACAATGCACCTCCATCCTCCTCATCAAGTATCAATAAAGAAGATTCTGATGATTACCTGTCTGACTATCATAAAGAACCAATTGGCCCATGGTATCCCCTAAAAGTTCACAATATATGTAGCGTCAAAGGAGAGTTTAAGCTCCCAAAGAAGTTCCCTCGGGTTTTCCCTCTAATGTCTGTCAAAGGAGGTGCAAGTTTAGTCTGTGATGGCTATGTTTTCAATTGCAACAATCAGAAGAGAGCAGGAAGAAGCAAGCATTATGTGTGTGGAGATAGAAGCTGTGCTGCCAGGATCAACACAAAAGGATGGGATAAAGTAACTAGTGAAAAAGGAGAGCACACATGCAATGCTCTAATCAATCTTATTGAAAAGCTTCTAAAGTGGTACCTCTACCAAATGATCCCAGTCTCCAAAGATGTCAAGGCTTCTGATCTGGTAGTTAAGGCCGCCACACATCTAAGTAATGAGAACCTGAAGCTCATCCCTGACCGCAACCAGTTAGTGAAGTACATATGTAACAAACACTGTGATCTATTCCCCCATAAGAAATCTGCCATGGTCCAAGGAGAGTTAGTCTTGACAGAGGAGTTAAAGATGTTCAATGGTGATGAGGTGTTCCTTTTACCTGATGATGGGCCTACATCAAAGGCAAGAATTATATGCTATGCTAAACAACAGAACATGGAGCAGTTGAGAGATTCAGAGACCTGGTTATGTGATGGTATCTTTGCAGTATGCCCCCGCCTTTTTTACCAACTATGGGTTGTACATTCCTTTATTGAAGGCAAGGTGCTCACATTCGCCTACTTTCTGCTTCCTGGGGCAACAGAAGAGATCTACACAAAGGCCTTTAGAATCCTTCAGAAGGGCATTGTTGCAACCAAGTTTCCAGACTTGTCTGCTAACGTATCTTACAATACACAGGGGGCGCTCAATGAGTCGTCCCTGGATGTATCTAACGACATGGATTAATCTGATGGCAAATATTGAATGGCGGGTACTTCATCCTAATTAGGAGTGTTACCAATTTGACTTACTGATCCCCGCATGAGTTATTCCTTGGCTTTGAACCTTACATGAAACTTCACACTATGCCACCCCCTTATGGCATTGTGGCTTTCCCCATATGGTATATTAATCACAATACTCTACAATAAACAATACCTTATTCTTATTATTCTATCCTTTCTATTGGACTGTTGTCTTCCCCAATTCTAAATACTGAATCCTCATTGGTTTAGTTGCAACAGCATCAAAGCCCTACCCAGTAATAGAAAGAGTCCCCCTGGACATAACACTAGAGCCAATTCAGATGATGATGAAAAGGATGAAGCCACCCTTGCTGCAGAACAAGAAGCTCAAGATAAAGTACTTGGACCCTCAAATTTAATCATGGACTATGAAACTGCCCAGTATAACGCTTTTGTAAACACCTTTGATGGAGAGGTCCAGGGGTGTTTTTTCCATTATTGACAGGCTGTCAATAGGCAACTAAAGGGTCTACCTGAGCTCAGCAAGCTCCACTGTCTAGATACATCAGGGAAGTGCAAGTTCTTAATTCAGCAGTTTGTAGCACTAGCCTTTGTAAAGCCAGAGCATGCTGGACAAGCCTTTGAGCTCCTATGTCAGGATCCATATGCCAAGAAACATGATGGTGCCTTCTACGCTTTCATTGAATATTATGAACCACAGTGGATTGGACGTAAGGTCACTAAGCGCTGGAGCAAGCCCAGAGCCAAAGCCAACTGGAACTGCTATCAGGCAGTTCTTAAGAATGAGATGAAAACTACTTCATCTTTGGAGGGCTGACATAAGCATATCAAGTCCTCCTTTGGAATCAAGCCAAGATACAACACCTTCTACGAGCACCTCAAAGTCCAACAGGGGAAGACTGCTGCATCCATCAGAGATATTGAGAACTGCCCATCCAAGAAGAAGAGAACCGCCAAAGAGAAACAATATCAAGAGAAGATTAAGGACGTTGTCAAGGCCAAATATAAGCTTTCAGAGATTGGGGAATACATCAAGAAGATTGCCACATTTCTTAATGGTAACCAGGTGATCACAGTCTAGCTTTCAATTAAATTTATTGAGTGTTGCCTAATTTTTTATATAGTTCTTATATGTTAAGTATACTATTTTTAAATAAATAGTTATTCTAAACAACTCATTAATAATTTATGATACTTTTTTTATAAAATCATTGGTTTTCTATTGATAGCTTGATGCTTTAGACTGTATTACATGGCCTATATTGGTATTTTACTAGTAAATTATATGTTTTTTGTAGTTTTTAATATAGAAAAAACTTTATATTACTGTTTCTGATTATTATATTTTCCTATAATATGTGAAATTTTATGTAGTATCTTCTTGTTTATTGGATTTTTTGTTTTTATAAGTGGGAAAAATTTATTATAGTAAAGATAGCTAATTTCATAGTGAATTATTTTTGAAGTGTATTTTTATGAACTTTTTTAATTGTCATGTATACTTTTTTATGGACTTTTTAAAATCTATGTTGTCACATTACCCTAAAAAGTATCTTGAAGCTTAATTTTTATTAAGTAAAATGTTCAGGAAACAGGTTTTTGCTTATTAAAAAAGTGTCAACATTTAGTAGTCTGCATGAGTTAAAACTTAATTATGACTTTTCAATGCTGTCAACATTAAAATATTTTTAATTCTGATTGCCAACATATAGTAAGTTGACTTTCAGAATTAGTTAATTCTGGCAGTTGCCTATTCCCAAGGTTCTTAGCCGCCCCCTTTACTTTCCAGACACAGAAAATTCCCCTCTTTCTTCTGGGGTGTTTTTTCACTTTGGATTTTACATTTTAAGATAAAATCTACATTTTTGCTCTCCCCAAAATGTTGATCCCAATTTGTAAGTTTGTTATTTTTACGTTGTCCCTGGTTCTCCTACTCATCTGGTCTACTTCTCCTGATCTCTAGGAACAGATTTCCTCCTCTGTGCTGAGAGTGAGTGATAACCTCTCTCATCTTTTGCATCTTGTGGAAGATCTCCCCAGCAGGGCACAGGACTTCCTTATCTCTGGTGAACACTTGGTTAAGAGTCTTACTTGTGATGATTTGGACCCGCTTCTCCTTGACTTGTCTCCTTGACTTGTTGCCCAGACCTTTGAGTGAAGAGGACCGCCCTTTTTTGCACTCCCGGTGAAAGACCCCCAACCTGTCACGGTAGATTACGTAATTCCAGGGATTATTTGGCCAAGTAGGAAAGCTCAAAAAGCCGGAAAACCTTTAAAAATTGACTGATTTAATAGATTTAAATCAAACAGTTGATCAAAAATGGGTTACAGCTGCTCCAGTTTGCCAGTTGAATCTGATTCCCCCTTGTAAGCTGACTTTGATAAATTGACGGAATTTGAGGGTCACCCTATATGAGCTTGTTAATCAGCATGGTTGTCAGAAATTGGTCACCCAAGGATTCTTTGCAACCTGGACTAGATAATTACTTGACTATGTGGAAGGAATAGAAGCCTAGGATCCAGGTGGTATTGTTTAGTCAAATTTTTATATATATTGAATAATTTTCACTGTTTCAACTCTTAAGAGTTGAGTCCTCCCAAAAATTTACTCAATAAAATCAAATATCCCTTGGTCTAACTTTATTTTCAATTTCATCCTGTAGTTGGCCTGCTGCGCTACATTTCCTACAATCTAATTCTTAGCCGGATCATTACAGGAAGATGGGGTCCTGCAGTTGGCACTTTGCTGTTGTCTCCTGTCAGGGCCCAGAATGCCCTGGACAACCAGCTGGCCTTCTTCAGAGGCCAAACTACCCGCAACCTAGAAACCTTCACCAATTGTCTCCCAGAGAAAAAAAACCCTTTCAATTAACAAATGGTCCGGGATTCAAAATGCACACAAGACTTGAATCCCTGGCTTTGATCTCATTAACAATTTTGGCCCTCTTAATTATCGGGAAACAATACATTGGTAGCGCAATCATTTGATTGCACAATTGGGCGCTCAATTACTTGCGGGTTCTATAAATAGCAGTGGCACCTTGGCTTGCTGAAGTTCAAGCAAGGTTCCTGTTATACAGACCAATACCATCCACCTCCAGGCCCAAGCACGCAAATTCCGGTCAAAATTGTAAGTTTAACTGAAATTGATGCTATCAGATCTCTGGTGGCACAAAATGCCACAAAATTACCAGTAAGTATAAGTAGTGAGGAGGAGAAGCCCTCTTTCCTATTGACATCTTAATAAAGCAAGTTTATGCCCAGAAATCATTATCTTATTGCAGGAATGGCCTATTTTTGCTCCAATTTAATTATTCTCTTTGTATCTATTTGGGAATCCACAACACAATATAATCTTGCCTACCCATATCCTCCTGGTTATACTCCTGCTATCTCAGTCAATCCACCCTGCTCTCTTGAATTGGAGTATTACCACCCCCACCACCTGAATCTTTCACCTAAAATGAAGGAGATTCCTACTACTCTCTCCACCCAACGCGCCCCCTGCTCAGGATTTTAGTAAGCTGGGGCTGGTCTACATCACAGTATTGGGGCTGGCCAACCAGGTCGTGCCCCATACTGGTATTTGGTGTTCCCTAGCTACTGCAATCAACTATCTGGTCAGAATTGCGCCTATTGTGTACTTGGCCTTCCAGGCCCAGCCTGCCTCCCCTGCAGGAGTCCAGCCAGACTCTGGTATGGGCCATGACACCTCCGCTCAATGTAATACAATGCCTGCCAATCTTAGAGTTGTCCCTCCTACGTTCAAAACTGAAACTTTGGTTTTATTCAATGTTCTGAATTTTATGCTGAAGACACTCTGATTTTCTTGCAGGATATTTATCTCAGGCTCTTTTGATTAGGGTTAATCATGTCACTTAACCCTAGTATCTTATTTTGAAATTTCATAAAACAGTATTTGAAGCTGTGTTGGTGGTTAATCATTAACTCCATGTGAATTTGGGTGGTGATTTCCCACCACATGGAGACAGCTTCTTACTATCTGGCAATTTCTGTCACACAACCCATTTCTCAGCCTGCACCTGCTCCTCAGGGCTACAGCACCCAGTGTACCCCCTGGCTACTTGCAGGGATGGCTTTGATAGGGTTCAACTCTTACTTTCCTCAACTTTCCTCCACATCTTCTCTCTGGACTCCTGTTCTGGTGACCATCCCAGTGTTGCACTGGATGGTATCCTGGTGGATCTTTCCCCTGGAATGGGAGACAAACTTAGTTAGTTTGGCATCCCTCTCTTACAAGGTCCATCAACTCGATTGGCTAGTGCTCTATGAGGGGTGGAGCAAAGAAGCACAAGCAGAGCTAGCTCCTGGTGATGCTCAAGCAGGTTGAGCCTAGTGAAGCTAGAGACAGGTATAGCTCAGCTTCTGCATTACCCACATCAAGTATCTGGGTGTAAATGGGGGCTTCACAATAAAGGGTCCCCTGTCCACTGGCCTGACTGATATATTGTTCATCAAGAATGTCAAAATCAAAGCTGCTAGTAAAGACCATTGAAATTTTAGAGCATTTGAAGCATCATCAAAAGAATAAGGGTAAAGTTTTATGGTCTTAACTTTATTTTAACCATGATTCCCAATTTGAATAGTTCTAAAAACAAGTATATATGAATAAAGAGCCTTGGAAATTGATAAAGTGTCTCTGTTCCCAAATTTGATGGCCATTGATTTTCTGTTGGAATGTTATTTTTCTATTTTAGGATGCAAAAATTATGCATCTTATGTGACTTCATCTTGTTGTGCTTGTGAAGCTTCATTTATATGTTGATCTGATTTTGTTCCTGTTCAGCTCTTCTGTTGGTACCTCATTAGTATCTTGGTTGGATTATGATATATTCTGAAACAACTCCAATCAGTTTTGTTTGTAGTTTGGAATGTGTTGCTTGATGTTTGATATGGCTTTGTATGAGTTTTGCTGTGTTTCTTGTTTGGCCTTTTGCCAGTTAACCAAATACTTTCAAATCATTTGCAGTCTGTGCCTCGCCCAAGCTGGGCTTCGTTTGAGCTTGAGTCTGAGTTCATTTTTTACAGATTACTCAATTTTGTTCATCCTCACAGCTTTGAAGACTACTGTAAATTTCCATCGATGTAGGTGTTATCTAATTCAACCATATTTCTCCATTTTATGTAGCACGGCCAAAACAGCACGGATAGGAATTCCATGCAGCTGTTAATTTGGCACTCACGTTTCATTTGATCTCCTTTTTCTGGGTCTTATGCTCCTCTTGAAAATATTGGTGACTATGACAGGTTCTAGATTGCCTTATTTTTCTAGGGTGGCGGCTTAAAAAATCACGAACACCTCTCTTGATTTGGAGGTGCCGTTTCTGCCAGGCATTAGTTGGCAGATGTATTTCCGCGTGTTAAAGCAGGTATTGATCGCAGGTGATTCTATTAGAATAGCAACGGTATAAAGTTACAACGCTATAATAACAGTCTCCCATATTTAACCAAGCAATTCATGAAATTGTGCATTAATCAAAACATTAGGTTAAAAATATTTCAATAACTTTAGGCAGCCTTTCTTAAAAAGCCTAGAGCCACACCGAAACGATTATTACATTTTATTAATGATAAGGCCCTAAAACGGAATGATTTCTTACACAGGCGTAGTGACTTCAGGGTAAGTTTGACGGATCTAGCAACTTTAGTGATAAACTCAAAAAAAAGTACCTTTTCGAAGAGCTCAGGATTATAGGAAGCGAGGGCCTGGGGATCCTCAGCTAGACAGACGAAAAACGCATTGTTGGCACTCTCGATAACGGATGTCACAACTGCGCTAACCATAAATCCTATAAAGAACCCAGCAAACCCAAGAAGCACCCATTCAAGGGTATCAAGAACAATGCGCATAACAGAAGCGACGAGGAGAGAAGCAGCACAAGATAATAGACTGATTAAAATACAGCCTAGGATGATTAGATGAAAACTTAAGGATCTCTTACCTAATGAAAGCACATTGCCAATCAAAGAGTCGTTAACAATTGCATCCACTCCACGATCCTTTATCAGGGTCCAGGTTGACTAAATTATAAGAAAAATCATAAGAGTATGTTTACCTTGCCGGCCTCAACGTAAGGAAGCCCGTACATGGCACAATAACAGTAAGCGTATCGGTTGAAGTACTCAACGAGGGCCTCGATTTGGGCTAAAAGTAAGTATATAAATCAGAGTTAAAAGTACCAAGAATGCATTCGGCACAGCAGGCCAAGAAGGCTAGAAAAAATTATCCGACTCGTGACGAGCCTGGTTTGCTAAAAACTTCAGAGTTCTCAATACGGCAACAAGTAGACTCCCAAAGCAAGCTGACCCAAAAGAGGTTGTAAGGGCTCGTCCAAGCGAAGAAAAAGATGTGAATTTAGAGGCAGCGGTAGTAGTCGAGGGGAAGAAATAATCAGAGGCAAAGGCACCCGATACTGTCATGTGACAAAGATCCTGGAGGAGCTAAAGCTGTTAAGAGGGATCAAAAGCAAAACCAACCTGATTGACCCAAAACAAAGAGAAAACCAAGTAAACAAAAATAGCATATAGAGCACCATTCCTGCATGACTTGCTACCTGATTGGCAATTAGAATCGCCAAAAGTCTTGGAAGCGCCGACAATCTTAAAAAGAGATAAGCATGAACCAATAGCTAAAGAAGCATATATCCACTTACTGTAAACGACCATATTGCAACGTAGAGTATAGAGGCAAACATGAAAATGAAACCAACAAAAGTAGTCCCGGGATAACGCTGAGTGAATTTGGCAACATTTTTGAGCATCAAAGTGGCCAGGGGGATGCGTTCTTTCCAAGAGAACCAAACATAGATTCCAATCCCTGCAGCGATGAGAAATAAAACACCGCCTATATATTGTGTTTGAGAGAACAAGAACACAGAAAAGACGACATTCATCAAGACAGAAAACCAAAAGGAGATTATGATCAAAATCCTGGCAGCTCTAAAAGATTTAGCGAAAGGAAAGAAAAACGATTACTTTTGCATCAGTATGAGGTACAAAAGACTCAGGACTCCAGAAAGTATACCAGCTGCTAGCAACCCGACCATCACATTTATAGACCCAAGTCCATCATTGCTTTTCTTAAACTCAGAAAAATCAACCTTTTTTAGAGACAGGAAAGTTAAGGCAATGAAGGCAGCCAGATGGAGAAAGAAGAGAATGGCGGCCCAAACATCATTGAAGCCTGATTTAGCCTTGAATTTTTCGCCAGTATCTGCAGAAGCTGAGAAATTGTTAGGCTGTGCATTGTAGACGGGAGGGGTGTAATTTTGATAGGCAGGTTGCTGGGGAGGGTACCCTTGCTGTGGTGGGTAGCCCTGTTGTGGGGGGTAGCCCTGCTGAGGCGGGTATGGCTGTTGGTTGTATTGGGATTGTTGTGGGGGATATTGGCCGTACTCAGGCTGTGGAGGATAGTTATCCTTGTACATATCAGATAGAAAATTGAGAAGCTTTAGCTCAGAGCCTGTCAATATATTTGCAATCTGTGGCTTGGGCATCACATGGAGCTCACCACAGCTCCAATCACACTAAATCTGGCCAATCATAGCTTTCGATCGAGGTTATTCCTTGGCCAATGCTTGGCTTAAAATAACTTAATTTTAAATAACTTTATATTCTCCAAAATATATTGTTTATTCTATCCTTTATGCAGTTGGTCTGGGAAATAAAATACCTTTCCTCAGATGTGTAATGCAGATTTAGAAATAAAACTTACTAATATTCTAAATACTACTCGAACTTAAAATCCAATACTCTAACGCCACCACTATGCTTGAATTGGGACTCTTAACGATTGCTGTTCCACATCTCAATTATCTTAATAATCAACACAAAACTTATCTTTATTTTACGCTGAAGCTCCCCATTAATCCCAAGGCTTCTCATCGCTGCAAACATCGGTAGTTAACTGCTGCATTCTAAAACTCACTACCCGATTCGACCAGGCGTGATTCACATAGGCAACAGTTCTACTCCTGATTAGGGATGCTTCGGCTCAGCCTCGGGTAGCTTCCGGCTCAGGCCGCTACAGCCAGAGCGGAAATACAGCACATTTAAACATATTTAAATAAATATTTGACCTAATTGACCATGAGCCAGAAACCGGCCGCGGCTGTCTGGGGCTTGGCCGAAGCAGCCCTACTCCTGATACAAAACCCATTTATGCCTTTGCTAAAGAGCATATGAAAAACATTGCTTTCCGATAATTACCAAGTCGAATATATTTTCACTTTGATGTAAAGATTATTCAGGACTCCCATAAATCCTACTTTTAAATCCATGGCAATTTTCTAGGAGCTCCGATATTCGAAAAATATCAAAAGCAACGAAATATTAAAGTCTTAAATTGCAAAGGGGTGTGAAATGAACTTTATACATTCTGAGCTAATTAAAAACTGCCTGCAAACCAGCCCAATATCGGTTCAAGAAACCATAATAAAGCTCGACCTTTTCAATATTTAAGCACGCCTCTTTAGTCCACCCGAAGCATCCAGAACATTCTGATTTCCACCAACTGATTAAACCCATCAAATGAAAATAAATCACATTACACTTATTCATGATCTATCCTCAATATATTTATGATCTCTCCTCATAATAATCAAGCTTTTCAATCTAAATTTTAGGCTTCGAATCTAACCAACATGTAAGCTTTTTGCTTGGACGATCCCTTCTAAATAGAAAGAGCTAAAAATAGCCTGAAACTAAAACCATAAGCTTTGATGTTAAGCTATCTCAAGCATTAAAGACTCGGCCTCCAATGGGAGGTGATTAGGGCTATGACGGCAGCCAATAATAAATTGCATGTCCTCCAGTTTAGATAGGGACGGACACAGGTTTGCAAAATCTATGTTTTCAATTTATATTAGGTATATCTGTGACTAGATTCTTTAAAAAAAGGAATTTATTAAAGCTCTGAAGTGCGGTGGTATAAAGGACCACGGCCTATATTTGTGACTAGATGGTTCCCCCGTCCAAGGATCGATCTAAAGTTGAATTTCCTTGAACTAATATATATAAAGCCAAGTCTGTCTGTAATGTCAGCTTGAGTGCACTCGTGGTGTAAGGAATCGGATTAGTTTTCCATATTATTTTATATTTAAAGTCAATGGCCAAGCCAACAGCTTGAATTGGCTCATCCATACATTCAATCCCTTACAAGCACCTTTGAAAGCATGCAGGTTGAATCCAGTGGAGTGCGGCCAAACTTGTGTACAAATGAGAATACGCTGCTCAAACTTGAATTAAATTTATATTTAACTGCGTTGCTTTTAAAGAGTGACCCAGCCCTTGCAATCATGGCAAATAGGTTTATCCTATGTGAAGAAGTTAATAGAGTGAACTTCAATTAATTAAAGTTGGCTATTAAGCTTTGTAGTTCCACTGCAGATCCCTGAACCTTTTTATTTTTAGGTATGATGAATTCATTAAGTTCTCTATCCACTATAGTCTAAATTTTAGCCTTTGACCTTACAATTATACAAGTGCAAGAGTATTCACTGCAATTATAAATCTTACACTTGGGAAACTATTACAGTAATTTTCAAAGCTGTGGCAACAAGCAAAATTGAGTCATCTGTAATAGGGCTGCGTCAGAAGGAAAACAGGACAATTACAGCATTTGCCATAATTGCCCTGTTTGCTCTTCCCCGTTTTTGTTTTTCAGATTCTCCCAATATGGGGGAATCCGAACTGACAAAAACGATTTCCAGAGGAAGAAGAAATTCTTCCTCTGGAATCCAGTGCCACTTGGCTGGCATTCAGTGGATTCTCCACCAGATGCCAGGAGTGTGCACCAGCACTTTGGGCTTGGCAGGAATAAAAGGTAAGCAATTTCGAAATCACTACTGACTTTTAATAAACAGTAAAATCTAAAATCAAAGTATCTCAGTAAATACTAAACCAATTTTAACATTTAATAGCTCATTTTAAAGCCAAAGAGCAGCTCTATATTCTGAATAATAATTATAAAACAAAATTTAAAAAATTCAAATAATGAAATAATATTTTTTATAATTGATCCTGTAATTAGATAAGGTTTATTTTAAACTTGTTTTTAAGAATTGCTTGTGCCTCTTTAAGTTGGGCAAGAGTACTTGGGAGTATATGTGATCTTCTAAGACCAAGAATATCAACAGTCCTATTAAACTCCCTCTCTGAGGCTGCACTAGTAGCCTGACAAGCCAGTATAATCCTGACTAATTTTCCTAGTGTAGGATACTGCTGGTTATACATCTAAAATATAATAATTAGTTGTTTTAATCTTAGCACATTGCCATCTAGAATTAGAGAATAGGAGTTGCTCTGGGCTTAGCAGTTAAGTAAAGTCCTAGCTCCCCTTCATCATTTTCATTTTGCTCACTATTGAGCTCATTGACATACTAGGCTCTTTGCATATCACTTAATCTTAAAACAGGCTTATCATTGTAGCCATCTGCTGATTTATCTTTAAACTCTTGATAAATAGCCTTGATTGTCTTTTCAGCTTTTTGGATACAGCTCAGGTGCTGTTTTTTTTAAAGAAAAAGAGCTTATATAGTGGATCCAGCACTAAAAGTCAGCTTATTTAAAGTTAATTTTACCTATTGTTATCATATAAATATCTGATGCAAAGTATTCAAAGTGTTTTTCAATTTTTTTCTTGGTCTGTTCCAGAGGCCAGAAAAGCAAATCATCAGATGACAACACTTTAAGTTCATCACTTAGTTTTTTTTAAGATTAATAATTGATACCAGGGCATATGATAGCAAGCAAGAGTTAGTTGGACAGACAAGAAATGTAGTTGAATCAAATATTTTCAGCCAGAAAGCAAGCTTTTTGAAACCGTCCCATCTTAAAGATGCCATTTCTTCAGAAGTGAAAGCTCCTTTAATTGCCTATATATTATTAAAAAATTGATTTATGATGCATAAATCTTTATTTTTAAAGCCCATTTTAACATGGCATAAGTGAAATTCCATCTGGTTCTCACATCAAGTATAGGATTGGATTTATCAATTGAGTTATACTCTTGGTAAATGTGAAGTGTTTGTAGAAGCTGCTCAGATATTTTATCTTAAAAAGTAAATTTCTAAGATTGAAAGTCAGGTTGAGTTTTTTTTGTCCCATCATTTTGAGAGCATGTAGGAGTGTCTTCAAATGTTTTCATTAGGTCATCAAGAGCTTCTTGCGTCCCAAAGCTCACACCAGGAAGAAATAATTAAATATGAGGCTCTTTTTTTACTCCAATGTCATCAATTACAAGAATAAGAGTCTGTGCAGCAAGATGTAATACATGAGCAATACATCTTATGTGAAAGTTTTCTTTTGTATCAAAGAAATTTGAAGAGGATCTACTTGCTGACAGAAGTTCAATAAACTTTGTATCTGAAGATGCATTATCCAAAGTAATTGTTGAAATCTAAGGCCATAGTTAAGTTAATAACTATGCATTAAAATATAAAGATTGTCAGGAAATCCTGATCTATTAGGGTTGGCTGAACCATATCCCTATCACTGAAGCTGTGGGTTGACATTAGACAGGACACAGCTGAACTGAAACAGCTATTCCAGAATATGGAGAAACTATAACAAGACTGATATAGTTTACAAGTCAGAAGTCACCTGAGACATTCTGGGTCTCAGGTCACAGGACAATCCAGAAGCTTCTATAATTAGATGCTAGGCATTCCAGATTCCGAATTAAGACACAAAACCAACCCAAAGAATAAAACAGGGAATTACAACATCCTGTTTCAACAAGAAGTGAGACGGAGGGCCACCTGTGCAAATTTTGCACATTATACTAAGCACAAGGCAAGGTCAGCCAAAATGGATGTCAACTTAGTTGGCCGCAACTAAGTCAAGGTATATCTAGGCTGAAGAGGAGAAATCAGCAGCCTAGAATATTACCTCATCTCAAAACCTTATTCAGGTTTGGGATCCAACTCTGGGGGTGAAACTAGTAGCTTGGGGATGATAGGCTAGCTAGTAAGAGTTGTCCGCAGCTAGACGCCAGTTTGGCCGATAGCTTGCAACTATAAAGGGTCCTTTCACGATCACTTGGAAGGAAGACAATTAATACCCTTCAACATCACTATTAGGCCAAATAGTAGCGGTGTCAAGTACAGTAAGAGCGACTTATTGATACTTTCAAATTCCTGCCAAACCACTATAGACGGTGTCACGTCTCCAAAGGACCACAGGACTTCCCCATCACTTGGATCAAGCAGCAACGGAACACAGACCGCTGCAACACCCATTCACATCAATAGGAAGAGCACCTGTCTTCTTACAGATTCACCTATCCTCGCATGTATAATATAAACAATAAAAACTATATCTCTTCTTCCTCAAGATCCAAAAATCTTGACAGTGGTGCTCACTACAAAAACAAGCTTCCATTGGTGTCAAGTCAAGGCGCTGCCTTGCCCTCATTAGCCCCCGGCTTTGTTGATAAGTACGGGGGGATACATGGAGACCAGCGACACTGAACACAATCAATCCTTCCGGTTAGAGCTGAGTCCATATGAAGCACCCACGCTTCTGCTGGATATGATCCAGCTTGACATTACAGGGACTGCTGTTGCCATGGGTCAACAACAATATAACATAGAGGAGGTTTGCGCTGTCTTGCAAGCTTTGCAACATGAAAGACGTAGTCTCAACAATCCCCAAGGCAACACCAAGTTCATTCTTTCCAGATTGATGGTACCACCAACAACCTGAGTAACAACTTCCACAGATACCAGGATATCACTTGCACCTAACTGGGTCAGCTCCTCCAACTGGATCAGAGCAGGGTCCAAGAGATGCTTGCATATTTTGTGCACCCAGCCATCAAACATCTTCAACAACTGGTTGTCAGGCAGGAGCTGGAGTTGAACGAGCTCAACCGCTTTCTCTCTGAGCTACAGTCAGCCAACTTTAATTTGGTCAGTCAACTAAACGTCAGCTTCACAACTGTACAGACCGTTGTGGCAGATCTATGGGACTCCACCGCCTTTGTCCATGGTAGGGTAGACGAGATAGTCAACCAGTTCAACAACCAGGTTGGCCAACTTGTTGGCGGTGTCCTGGACAATCAAGGCCTGAGTGCACAATGGGTTACAGATGTAACCCGTTGTGTAACCTTAAGCCATCATGTACAGACATTGCTGAGCAGCCAAGATCATGCAGATCTTGTCACCCAGCAGGAGGACTTGCACCAGTCAATCAGAGACAACTGCACTAAGCAAGACGCCTGTCACTCTGAGGTAGTTAATTACGTCAACAAAATTGCAGAAATGGTCAACAAAATAAAGATCACTAGGCATAGCCAACATCCCGTTCATGACAAGCAGGAGGACCATCAGTGCTGTCTGGATCACGCCAAATACGCTGAGGAGCAGAAGAGGCTATGGGACACAGTAAAAGATGCACAGATTTTAGCATCCAAGCTATATGAAGACGTAGCAGGGCTCCACTGTGATCTTGTCACCGCTGTATTCCAGACCAAGGAACTGTTAAACCAACAGGATCTTTTAGCCAATACAATGTTAACAGCAGAGAACAACTACAGTTCTCTACTAGAGCGGGTAAACAGAAACAAAACCTCACATAAGGAATTTGAAGCTAATGTGTTAGCCAGATTGGCTAGGTTGGAAAATATAGCCTCTTCTGAAAGTAGCACGTCCTCAGGCAGACAAGCGTCACCTGTACCGGCATCAAGTCCAGAGCAGCAGAAAAACTCCTCATTGCCAGACTTCTTTGACCTCTCTCCTGACCACGTGAGCAATGATTCAGGTGATACCCGTAGAGTTCCTCAATAAGTGGCAGCTTTGCCTCCTCTTACTCCCTTGTCAGTACCGCATGCTGGTAATGTTGCAACCAAGATTTGAACCTCGCCTGCTAACGTATCTTACAATACACAGGAGGCGCTTGATGAGTTGCCCCTTGACATATCTAACATTATGAATGAATATGATGGCAATGTTGAATGGCAGGCACTTCATCCTAATTAGGAGCGTTGCCAATTCAACCTGCTGATCCCCGCACAAGTTATTCCTTGGCTCTAAACCCTACATGGAACTCCCCACTATGCCACCCCCTTGTGGCCTTGTGGCTTCCCCATTTAGTATATTAATCACAATATCCTACAATAAACGAGGCCTTATTCTTATTATTCTGTCCTTTACTATTGGACTGTTGTCTTCCCCAATTCCAAGTACTGGACCCTCATTGGTTCAGTTGCAACAGTGTTAGCACAGGTAGGTTACAGCCTATTTTAAAAACAAAATTCCCCCAAGAAAGGACAGAGTACGGGCCGCATGGCTACTCCACAACAAGAGATGTTCCTTCCAATCCCCAAGGGGGACATTCCCAAAGGTTATGTCATCTATCAAGATCAGCTAGTTCTTACCAGTGTATACAATTGGCTCTGCCTCAGGAAGTGTGACGCTAGTGTCACACTGCCACAGTTGGATCTGTTGCAATGTATACTCAACCTCCAACTAGAGTCCTTCACTGGCGGTGTTGAAGGAGCTGACATTGTCAGTTGGCTCCAGTACACCAAAACACGCCTTTGTATCTGTCAGGCTCCTAAGTCTATGTGGGCTGCCACTGCATCTGGCCGCCTTACGGGGCCTGCCGTG